>JAODAL010021308.1:0-67374 GCA_025379985.1 Phyllomedusa bahiana | reverse complement strand
TAGTCCTTCCGCCCTCCTGACCCCCCGGCTTTGGCGGGCCCCCGTTTAAGGCGCGGCGGGGCCGGCTCTCGGGGTTTTTTAAAGGGGCCCCGGGTACGCCCATTATTGGTTAAGGCTGGCAGGTGACCCTATTTAACCCTCTTCCTTCCGGGTCCCCTTTTGGGCCGGACCCTTTAGTGGTTACTGCCTTCAAGGAATTTCAGTGCCTCGTTGTTTTACCCCCGTTTTCCCGGGAAACCTCTTCGCTCCGAAATTCCGGGCCCAACAACCGTTTGCCCCCCTGCCCTGCCCTCTTGCCTGTCCCCATTTCCCGCCTACGCCTCACGTTTTCTGAAACCAAAGCATCCCTTGGCTAACCGCAAAAATCACCCAGTGGGACGACCTGGTAGTTCTCCGCCGAAAGCGGTCCACCCGTTTGCGGGGGGGTTTGGGTAAAAACCCGGGGTTTCCTATTAGACCCCGGGGGGTTTTTCCCCTTGGTAGGGCCCTTACCCACGCTTGCGGGGGTTTCCAGCGGACCAACTACCTGCCCCCGGTTACATCATCTTTCCTAAACTTTGGTTCCTAGTGGCTTCTTGTTCAGGTTCCTGCTCAGGTGTTGTGCTTTCAGTCTGATATCTCCGTTACTGACCCCGGCTTGCTTCATCATCCTGTCTAACCTCTCCGCTCTTGACCTCGGCTATGTTTCATGAACCTGTCCTGCCTGCCCTGACCCCCGGGCTGCCTTATAAAATTTTCTGTCTCTTCCCCTGGGTGTCTCTGACCCCCTTTATCAGTTGGGCCCCCTGGGCCCGAAGGGCTGCTCTGGAGTGGGAAACCCGATACTATCCTTTAACCCGGTTCCCGGGCCCCTTTCCCCACCATCCAAAAACCCCTAGTGAAAACTAGACCAAACCCCCGTAGTCGCTTTTCCCCCCAGGGAAGTCAGTGGCATTTGTGGGTTTCCCACCCAAACCCCTGTTTTTATCCGATCCTTTCTTTTCCCGACATAACCCGGGCAGGGCAGGGGTTTGGGGCCCACCATAGAATTAATGGGTTGGCCTCCAGCAAAAAATGGACAGGCCGGCTTCCCAAAATTTATCCATGCGTATGGCCATTTTTAAGAATATTTTCCTCTCTTTATTTCGTGGCCCTTGGCTATGTTTCCCCTTGGGCTAATTTCGGCAAAGCAATTTGCGTTTTTTATTTGCGCTCTAATTTCCAGCGAGATGCGGCCCCCGAAAAATTTTTGGTAATCCACAGTTCTCATAAGCCCCATGAACATAGTTCATTGTGAACATAGCCCCTTTAAACCCCCCTTCCCCCCGTGATAGATTGGTTCCCCGCCCAATACATACCAACCCCCCTTTTGTCTTATCCCTAACTTTTTAAAACAGGTTCCAGTCTTTTTTAAATTTTGGGAGTTTCCTGACTTAAATTTTTATTTAGGTTTTGTTTAACCCGGGTTTTTTGTGCAACCAATATGAATTCCTAGAAGTGAGCGCTGCTGGAGTGTTCAGGATAGCAGCCTCCTGCCAATCATCTTTTCCATAATTATTTTAGCTTTTTTTCATTTAACGCTTGCGTGAGCGATCAGCTCAAACTCGATCACGGGGGCACTGCATTCCGGAAATTTATTTAGCAATAATTTTCAGGGCTCAAGAGATAATAAAGAGGCCATGTTCATGTTATCCCCAACCATCACCAGACATGGAATTATGCACCAGAGGGAGGCTACGTGGGTGGTGACTTCTTTATCGAGGCCAGTCTACTGAATCTATTATTCTTGGCCTGGGCCCAAAGGATAGGCTGCCCCTTTGGACATGCCAGCAGTACCCCGACTATTACTCCTCATATATTAATTCATAATAATCTAAAAGCTCCCACAATGATCTCTTATTTTTCACAATTTTAGGATTGACACAAGTTTTGATTCCAGCAATAGAAAGAATTTGGGCGACATGTTTATATGGGGGATGCGCTAAGTAGTCTGGCTCCTTACAGCCCAAAAAACTTGAGCAGCCCTGTGCGTCGATGGTTGGCACTCCAAGATTATGGCGCATTATAAAGCGGCCACGCCCGGCACTTTGTAATGCACTGAGTCGAGGGGCGTCTGAAGGCGTCGCAATAAACCGTACAGAAGCTAAACATTTATAGCCTACAGTATGGCAACATCCAGGCGCATTACTGCTGGGGACAGGTAGGAGCACTTTTAAAAGTGTTTACCTGAGCCAGACAGAATTGTTGCTTTGTAGATAGAAAGTGCTAAATCTGACCCACAGTAGAACAGGTTCATAGATTCAGGCGCATTCTACGCTACTAATGAGCGCAATAAAATTGGCGCCTGGGAGCCAAAATCATGTCGCCGTTTATCTCCATGGCTCAGGTTCAATAAAATGTTTTGCTTTATTTAGTCCATACTAATAACTATCGGCACAAGCAAATGTTACGCTTTTCAGTGGTAACCTTCGGTCCTCAATATAAAGCTTGATAAGTATAGCAATTTAAACGGAATTGTCATCATAGAATGAATTACTGTTTAACTCACAATTTATATGTTACAACACATTTTAGAATTTTTGGTTATGTGTTTTTATTTTCCTTATCTCTTTCATTATTTTTTTTATTGTTTACTTTAGTCCCTGCAGTTTTCACTTTGGCACTAGAGCCTAATAACAGTCTAACATTCCTGTTCTGTAGAGGGAGATTTTCAGTTGTTCTTGATCATTTTCAGTAAAAGCATGGTCAAAATGAAAGGAGGACACCAATGTGTACAGATAACACAGAATCCACCAGTCACAACAGGAGATGTCACTAGCTCCCCTTCACCTCCTGCACAGTGATTACTTCCAAGGTCACTGAGCATGACTAGATAACTCTCCTATAGAAGTCCATGGGGGACTGAGTCAGTTTAAGTTCCTATGTGCATGAAGCTGCTGTTAAGCATCTCTCTGGCTGCTGTTGAAGCAGCTGAAGCGAGAATGTCTTCCCACCAATCAATCATATATAGACAAATGAATTGAGAAATCTACAATCAGAAAATAAAAATGGCTTAGAAGAAAAGAATATGGATTAGGGGCTTGATTTAATTAGTAAAAAAAAAAAAGTGCCAACAGATTCCCTTTAAAGTGGGTTTGGCTTAGTGAAACATTATAGTCAGGAATAACTTAAGGCACCACCCAATAATGCATAGAAACTTTGCATCTCAACATGCTTGTACCGAAATTTTTTAATTATGGACTAAAAAAAAATAAATACAGTGAAAAACATTTTATTAAACCTGAGGCCGTGGAGATAAAGACTTATTTTCTATTGCTGGATTTCAAGTTTAACCGGGTCGGTCCCTGTATTCCTCAAGGTGGAGGGAAGGTCTCTAATCCCTATGAAGTGGAAGAAGTGTATGAATGTGTATATCTAAGTCTGGAAAGGGACGGGTCCCATCTATCTTGGGCAACTGGACTCCAAAAGATGCCAGCTAGAAAAAGGAGAAAACCGATCCCTTTGCACGTGAGCTACCATTCTGTTTTATGGGAGTATGCCGAAAACACACCGCTCTCCTGTACTCAGATTACCATTGGGAGAATTGTGCTAACTGATTTGCCATAATGTGTGAGTTGGGAACAGCCCTTTATTGGACGTGTAACATTAGCATAAATACATTATGTATAAATGGGCCAATGTATGAACTGTTTAGTCTAAAAAACTCACTCTTTTGCGTAGTAGCTGGAATGGGCAAAGATGTGGTTTTAGACCTAGAACAGGTTCATACATGCTGGCCTAAGGGTATGTTAACACAGCATGTTGAGTCCGTGGTTAGATGAACATACAATTTTAGTTAGTGTTTGGATCCGCCTGCGGACCTAACACGGAGTCCCTAACAAGTATTAAAAAATGTGCAGTGTGAGTTTACATTGCTTGTAATATGAAAACAACGAATCGGTGTTCACCACGAGTACGTGTTCTCACAATGGTTCTTTGGATCTGTAGCACTTGTCATGTCAATTCTTGGTCCGAAAGACGCAGCAGCGAGCCCGTTATAAACTATAGGGGCGATCCAGATGCATGTTGGATACGTGTTGGATCGTGTTGGATACGTTGTTTTGTTTTGATCCGTTTTTTTAGATCCATAATCGCGCTGCATTTTTGGATGCGGATTTTTCAGATCCAACACGTATCCAAAAATCGGATCCAAAAAATGCTGTGTGAAACATACCCATAAGTATAAAAACTGTTTCTTTCAGGGATTGGCCCCTCGGGTGTAAATTGGACCAATGGAAGAACATCCCTCAATAAATATTAAAATGGTCAGGTCTGGATGGCCATAAAATAAGTTCATTTGCCCTGACTGCATGACAAGCAGGGGAGCTATTACATCTAAACAACCAGGTCACTACCTCACCTATGGACTATTCAAATGATGGCTTTGGCAAAAAAATCCGGAGCAAATGTGAATATAAAGGAAGGAACAATGATTGCACGATGTCTATAATTACACAAAACACACTATAATTTCACAAGATGTCTGCTGGCTGGATAAAACGTTAAAGACTCAATAAATATCTCAGTTGAGTGCTTCGATACACTTGGGCCCAGTCTAGGCAAATACTCTTTGTGAGGTCTAAACTTTAACTGAAGACTGGTAAAATGTTACCTGCTAAGAGAATTAATTATATCGAAATGATCAGATGAGTGAGAGACTTTATGCTGATAGGTATCTTGCCTTAAAGGGGTTTTGCCACGATGTAATGTTGAAGTGGGATCCTCCAAATGGGTATTTAATCACTTTACTAAAATATGTGATTACAAAAAGTGAAGCCTGTGAAAACTAACAGCATTTTCAGTTCTCCCTAGTTACTGAAAGTTTGCATTAGATAGACCAGAGGAGCTGACAGGCCGCGTTGGTGTTGAAACACTTCTTATCTGATGACAGGGAACTGAGGAGCTTTCAAGGGGTGTGAGAGAGAAATTGCAGAGTATGAGTCTGTCTGCTGTATTAGATAATTCCACTGTTTTGTATGTAATTATTTGAGTTAACTTTTGAGATGCTCCCTTATTCCTCACTCCTTGCTCACCCCCTCCCCTCAAACCTGCGCGTTCATGGACCTCAGCAATGATTTGTTTTTTTCTCCTCTGTGCTGATAAGGAGGTAACGGAAACTCTTTCCCGGCAAAAACCCTTTAAAACTAATTATTTACCAAGACACCCAAAGTGCCAACCTAAGGGGACGTTTAACACGGCGTTTTGATTATGTTTTTCGGATCTGAAAACGTGAAAGTTGAGAAGAGAAGGAGAGTAAAGCTGAGCTCTGTGATATATAGGGTTATAATGATAGGAGGGAGAAGCTGAGCTCGTGCTATAACGGGTTTTATATGATAGAGGAGGTCACGCTGAGCTTCTAGTGATATATAGGGTTATATGATAGAGGAGAAAAAGCTGAGCTCTTGATAAAGGGTTAATAAAAGAGGGAAAAGCTAGCTCTGGATATAAGGGTTATAATAGAGGAGAGAAGTGAACTCTGTGGTATTGGGATTAATGTTGAGGGAGAGGAGCTAGCTTGTGATATAGGGGGTTTTATAGATAGAGGAGAGAGGCTGATCTGTGATATATAGGGTTATTGATAGAGGGGGGGGAGAAGTGAGTCTGTGTAATAGGTTTATTTTATAGGGAGAGGAGGTAGCCTGTGATTATGGGTTATATGATAAGGGAGAGGAGCTGAGCTCTGTGATATATGGGGTTTTATGAAAGGAGAGAAGCTAAAATCTGGGGTAATAGGATTATATGATAGAGGGAGGGAAAGCTGGCTCTGGATATAGGGGGGGTTAATGGGAAGAGAGGGAGCTCTTGTATAGGGTTATATGATAGAAAAGAAAGCTGGCTCTGTGACATATGGGTTATAGATGGAGGAGGAATGAGCTCTGCAATATATAGGGTTATTGATAGAGGGAGGAGCTGAGCTAAGGGTATATAGGGTTTATGAAGAGGTAGAAGTGAGCTCTGTGATTATAGGTTTAAATATGTAAGGGGGAAAACTGAGTCTGTATAATAGGGTTATAGAAGAGGGAGGGCTGTGCTCTGTGTAATGGGGTTATATGATAAGAAGAAAAGCTGAGTTTCGTGATATATAGGATTATATGATAGAAAAGAGAAGCTGACTCTGTGTTTTATGGGGGTTATATGATAGAGGAGAGAGGCGGAGCTTGGATATATAGGGTTATATGATAGAGGAGAGAAGTTGAGCTCTGTGATATATGGGGTTATATGATGAGGAGAGAGGCTGACTCGTGATTATGGGGTTTATAGATAGGGGAAAGGTCTGAGCTCTCTGTGTATTTTGGGTTATAGATAGAGGGAGGAGCTGAGCTCGTGATAATAGGGTTAATGATAGAGGAGAAAAAGCTGACTCTGTGATAATAGGGTTATATGATGAGGAGGGAGCTGAGCTCTGGATATATAGGGTTATATGAAGAGGAGAGAAGCTGAGCTCTGTATATATGGGTTATTGAAAAGGGGGTAGAAGCTGAGCTCTGTGATATAAGGGTTATTATAGAGGATAAAGCTGAGCTCTGTGTATATAGGGCTATATTAGAGGAGGGAGCTTAGCTCTGTTTTATGGGGTTTATTAATAGAGGAGAGAAGCTGGCTCTGGTATACAGGTATATGTAGAGGGGAAGGTGAGCCGTGATATATAGGGTTTTATATGAAAAGGGGGAGAGGAGCAAATCTGTGATAATAGGGTTATAGGAAAAGAGGGAGAGGCGAGTCTTGTGATATAAGGGTTATATGATAGAGAAGAGAAGCTGAGCTCTGTGTTATATGGGGTTATATGATGAGGAGAGAAGCTGAGCATGTGATAATATAGGGTTATATGATAGAGGAGAAAAGCTGAGCTCTGTGATTATGGGGTTATTGATAGAGGAGAAAGCTGAGCTTGTGATAATAGGGGTTATATGATAGAGGAGAGAAGCGGGGCTCTTTTATATATGGGGTTTTATTGAAAGAGGGGAGAAGCTGAGCTCTGTGTATATAGGGTTATATGATAGAGGAGAGAAGCTGAGCTCTGTATATATAGGGTTATATGATAGAGGATAGAAGTGAGCTCTGTGATATATAGGGCTAATGATAAGGAGAGAGTTTAGTCTTTTATATAGGGTTATTAATAGAGGAGAGAAGCGAGCTCGTGATATATGGGGTTATAAATAGAAGGGAGAAAAGCTGAGCTCTGTGTATATAGGGTTATATGATAGGGGAGAGGCTGACTCTGTGATAATAGGGTTATAATAGGGAAGAAGCTGAGCCTGTAAAATTATAGGGTTATATGATAGAGGGGAGAAGCTGAGCTTGTGATATATGGGTTTATGTAGAGGAGAGAAGCGAGCTCTGTGAAAAATTGGGGTTTATATGTAGAGGAGAGAAGCTGAGCTCTGTGAATATGGGTTATATGATAGGGGGGGAAAGTGGCCTGGATTATAGGGTTTTTTATGATAGAGGGAGAGCGAGCTCGTGAATAAGGGTTATATATAGGGGAAGGAAGCTGGCCTGTGATATATGGGTTATATGATAAGGGGGAGATGAGTCTGTGATTATGGGGTTATATGTTGAGGAAAAAGCTGAGCTCTGTAAAATTAGGGCTATAGAAAAGGGGAAAGGGGAGTGAGCATGTGTATATTAGGGTTTATGAAGAGGAGAAAGAAAGGCTCTGTAATATATAGGTTTTTGTTTGAGGAGAGAAGCTGAGTTTGTATTTTTGGGTTATATGAAAGGAGAGGAGCTGAGCTCTGTGATTATGGGGTTATATGTTTGGGGGGAGAGAAGCTGAGCTCTGATTTTTAGGTTTAGATAGAGGAGAAAACTGACTCTGGTATAAGGGTTATTGAAGAGGAGAGAACTGAGCTCTGTATAATAGGGTTTTATGAGAGGAGGGAGCTGAGCTCTGTTTATTTAGGGTTATATGATAGAGGGAGAGAAGCTGAGCTCTGTGATATTGGGTTATATATAGAGGAGAGAACTGGCTCTGTGATTATAGGGTTATATGATAGAGGAGAGAAGCTGAGCTCTGTGAATATAAGGTTATGATAGGGAAGGAGCTGAGCTCTGTGTATATAGGGTTTTATGTTGAGGAGAGAAGCTGGGTGATATAAGGGTTATTGATAGAGGAGGAAGTGAGCTCTGTGTAAGGGGGTTATATGATAGGGGGAGAGAAGCTGACTCTGTGATAAAAGGGGTTTATATATAGAGGGAGAGAAGCTAAAACTCTGTGATTTATGGGTTATTGATAGGAGAGAAGCTGAGCTCTGTGATATTTGGGGTTTATATGTAAGGGAGAGAAGCTGTGTCTTTTATATATGGTTATATGATAGAGGGAGAGAAGCTGAGCTCTGTGATATATAGGGTTATATGATAAGGGGGAAAGCTGAGCTCTGGATATATAGGGTTTATGAAAGGGAGAGAGCACAGGTCCCAAATCCCTAGCAGTATCCCCGGAGTCGTTGCAAGGTTTAACAATCGACTTGAGGCCTTAAAAACTGGTTTAAACAACCGAGGGGAGTCCGCGGAGTCGTTTGCTAACTTTTTTCAACTGATTTTAAAGCTGAGGCCTTAACAAACCGGAAAACGATGTTTGCGACCACAAGAAAGAAAATTAGTGTCCCCCAGGAAGGAAATGGGGTTTTCCCCCAGTAAGTTTTCGTCCTCTATTTAGGTGGTTATTTTTCCTTTTATATATCCCCCATTTGGTAGGTGTTTTGTTTAAATGTCCCCCAGAGGTATATGGGGGCAGGGTTTGGGTCCCCCGTAGGTATATGGGCCAATTTTATGGATCCCAGTAGGTAAAATAGGCAGGTTTGGGTTTCCCCGTAGGTTATAGCCGGGGGTTTGGGGTCCCCCGCAGGTTTTTATACCCGGTTTAGGTCCCCCAGCGGGTTTATATAGGGGGTTTTGGGTTCCCCCAAGCAGGAATTAAGACAGGTTATGGGTCCCCCAGCGGGTATATAGACGGGGTTATGGGGTCCCCCAGCGGGTTATATAGGCAAGGTTTAGGCCCCCCAGCGGGGTATTTTGGAAGGTTTTTTGGGCCCCCCCAAGCAGGTATAAGTTTGCTTATAGGCCCCACAGGGGGATTTTAGATAGTTTTTGGGCCCCCACGGGCACATGTAAATTTAGGTAGTTATAGGCCTCACAGAATATGTAGGTAGATTATAGCTCCCCCCTTCACGTATTTTTAAGTAGAAAAGGGCCCCCCCCCCTGCACTTTTAAAAATTTAAAAAAATAGCCCCCCCCCCTGCACATTAACAATAGTTTAACGGGGCCCCCCCCCTGCACATAAAATCAGTAGATAACAGCCCCCCTCCCTGCACATATAACAATAGATAACGCCCCCCTCCCTGAAATATAACAGTAAAACAGCCCCCCCCCGGGCACATAAAACAATAGAAAAGCGCCCCCCTCCCTGCACATATAACAAAGATAATGCCCCCTCCTGCCATAAAACAATAAAAAATAGCCCCCCCCTGTCATAAAAAAAATAGAAAACGCCCCCTCCTGACATATAACAATAGAAAACAGCCCCCCTCCCTGCAATTAACAATAGTAACAGCCCCCCCCCCCTCACATAAAACAGTGATAATAACCCCCCGCATGAATCCCTAAAAAAGTAATACCCGACAGCACTTACCTGCCTCCCCCCCGCCGTGTCGCTGTCCTGTCGGTGCCCCCGGTCTTTTTTTCAGCGGCGTGGGGGGAAACCAGGCCGGCCGCGGGGAGCGTGATACGGGCCACGCCCCCCGGGGCGGGACATCCTGTGGGGCCACGAGTATCCGCGGAGTCTCTGCTCCGCTGAAGCATCTAAACTGTATGTGCGGCCGGGGACGAAAACAGTTAGTCCCGCCACCGCTCCCGTCGCCAAGTCCTAAGCCGCTAACCCATAGCTTAGCGAGGGTAGCGGCTTAGGACCCTAACGATCCCCCGGGCGGGGGCGTATAGCGGCGGCGCCCGGGGGCTACCTAGCAGTACTGGAAGCACATAGGCCTAGCTTACCAGAACAGGTGGCCGTCACTACTGCTGGGCCCAGGATACTGCAAGGCTGTATCACAGAAGCAAATGTAACGAGAAAAATGAAGGAGACAGGACAGTGGGTAATTCATTCAATTAAATCTGTCTGAAGTGTAACAGAAGTGTGTGTAAAATCTGTAATGAGCCCCCTTAGTTTTGACCCAAGCCCCCAAAAAGCTGCTGCCATCGTGTGGCCTTTTGTCATTTGAATACTACTCCCGCTTTCCCCCATACACCACATTAAAATGTATGTCACTGGCACCTTACAACCTGTCATGTTTTTACTATGTCGTTGGTGTGTAGCAAAGGGAGCGTGTAACTATAGCTACAGTCGACATAGCAGCTGCTCTGGGGTCCAGAGATTGAGGGGTTCACTGAGGTCCAACAACAACCTTTTTGTAGGGAACAAGTAGTTGGTGGCTTTCTGCCCTCCAGCTCTACTATGGGGTTTTCCTGATTATGGGGGGTATTATTTATGCCATTAATTTTTGTGCTTTGTGCTTTTTTATTTTCCTGTCATTGTGGTTTTGAGGCCATTTTATTTTGCTGTGGGGCCCTATGAACTCTATTATGCCCCTGAAAGAGACTTTTGTGCCCCCCTTTTAGCTACACCCCTTTTAGCTACACCCCCGCACGTGCCATAGCGTTACGAATTCCACCCAAGAGGCGTCACCGGTCACATCCACTGCATTATTTCTGAAAGAGTTGCGCCCCCGACCAGGGTGCCCCGGCCTTTGGGGTTGGTGAAAGTATACCATTAATAATTAAAAAAAAAGAAATGTTATTCCCCCTTTTTCCCAGGCTCAGTTTTTACGGCAAATTTTTATTGTAACATGAGCGGTTCCCCAACTTGTACTCCTCATGCTTCTGCTTGACTATAGACGTAACAGCATATAGCTGAACACTATGTGACATAGGCGCATCCACCAGATAACACAGGACTATGTTATACGATCCGTGTCATCATGGGGGCTAACCAGCAGTATCATCAATGGCATTCATGGCTCCTACATCCTTTAGGCAAAAATCTGAGTTGGTGTCATAAACTACGACTCTTGCACCCCCTGGGATATGCTTCATTTTTTATCTCTTTTCAAAATTTGAAATCTCTGTAAATTATCCTTCTAGGCATCGTAGTCAGGCAAAAAAAAATACTTGTCAGTCAGATGTGAAGGTTTTCTTCAAGGAGCAGGATCTGGTTTCTGGAACCTATGTTGACATTCAGGACTAGTAAGTCCCAATAGTGGCTAGCCTCCAAACAGAAGCCTATACTGGGAATCAGAGATGTAATATTATATTAGGCAGTCGCCATATAGGTAATTCCCAAATATATTATTTAAAGGGCTCCCAAAACCCGGGATATTATCTATCCTCGCAAACTAACATTTCTGTGGGTATCTATTTGGACAAGTATGTCCCCCTTTGGGAAAACCCAACCCCAAAACAAGAGCCCATTTTCTTGACTTTTGCCCCCATACCCCCACCGATTACACTATATGCCACTTAATGAAGCCACAGCCAAAGTCGGGTTGGAAAAACCCCTTGGCCACCCAATGTGTGATGGGGTTTTAGTCCCACTTTAGCCCAAAAACTCTCTGTTTTAATAGAGAGGAGGTCGGACCGTTCTCGAGATAGTTGTGGTTTATAAAGGTGGGACCCGCACTTATACTATGATGGTATTAATGTGGGGGGAAAAAACCTTTTTAAAGAAGATTTACCATCTCATTGACCTCCCAAGACCAGCTATACTGCTACAATTCTTTAGAGAAGAAAGAGGGGGCCGTGTTGCACACCTCCCCCCCATTCATATCGTTGGAGTTCCAAATATGCCATATGGAAACCTCTAAAGAAGCATTTTATGCTAATACAATAATGAAAAAATTTGAGATTCTTAGTTCACATGTTTTGTCAAAAAATCTTAAGCCCCCCCGGGTTACAAGGGATCTCAAGGGGATGGTCCTATCTATTTTTACCTCTCACTAGAGTCAAATTCAACTTTTTCCTTGGGGCAACCGACCTCCTAATCCAGAGAGCAAAAATTTAAAAAAACACCAAAAAGACCCCATAATCCATTGGTGCCATGGTATTGGAATGCGTAATATAATATTATATATATAATTTTATTTTGTTTAAATATATATATATTATATTATATATACTGCCGCAACCATGCGTGGCACCCCGGTTCACATTGTGTTTTTTAGAAATGTTTTTTTTTTGCAGGACTATCGTTGTATTTGGCATATATTTGCTTTTTAAATTTTAGAGGGAGGAATGGATCCCCCCATTTTGGTTTTTTTTGCACCCCGCCCCCACCTCCACAGTTTTTATATCAGTGCAGTAGCTTGCAAGGTTGGTGCTTTTTTTTTTTTTTCTTTGGTTATGGGGGTCTTTTTACCCAATGAGAAGTTAAAATTTACTCTAGGGGAGGTAAAGATAGAGTAGGACCCCCCCCTTGGAAACCTGTTGTAAGACGGGGGTGGCTTTAAGATTTTTTTATCAAAAAATGTGAACTAAGAATCTCAAAATTTTTTTCATGTTTGTTATAGCCCCAAAAATACCCAAGCTCGACTATATGGAAAAAACCCAAGAAGTGAACACAAGAATGAACAAGATGGCCATGTACTCAGTTTCCCGAGGGGGACTTGTTCGAGCTATGACTAGACTTAGAAAAAAAAGGGGGTGGCCTCACTTTGATCTTCCCCATTAAAGTCATGGGCGTTCTGGGTAACCCAAACAAACTTCTTGGTAGATCAGAAAGTTCCCTAGAAAAAAATGGGAAAACTGAAAAAGCGTGGCTATATATAAAGGCTATATACCCGTTCTCCCTTTTGACAGCTTTGACCGGCCCCAAGACAATTTTACAACCCCTTTGTCTTTTTTCCTAGCCCTGAGCCCCACAATCGGACCAACACCCCAAGACAGTAGTTAACCTTGAAGTTGTCCCATTCTTGGGGGTCTTTCCAATTGCCCTTTCTGGATATGGCCGACTTTGTGTCAGAGCCTCTTAACAGCATTTGGGCCCCCCGGGGATAACACTGCAGTGGGCACTGCCCAAATATATGACATCACATAAGGCCATCCCTCTAGCCAACCCCAAGCACACACATTATCACGCCACTTATGTCTGGGAATTGCCAGTCTGCAGCCTACAAGACTAATTGGCAGGGAGCCTTTAGCTCCCTTCTCCACCATGTTTTTAACTGTTTACACCTTCTAAAAACACACAAACACTTAAATAAGCAAAGCCAACCAAGAGATCCAAGATATATTTTTTGTATTCCTGGGACATACATATACCACCTGGGGCGCCCATACTTGTGGGGCCCCCGGACAACTGCCTAGTGTGCCCAATGGTACAGATGGTCCTGCTTTGTGTATGGTTTTGGGTGTGTATAAGGAGATCCTGCTCTCCGGCTATGCTGCTCTCTGGTGCTTGTGTTTTGTCATCACCCTCTTGCGTGCTTGTATAGATGAACATGTTACACCCGGGGCTCTGACAAAAGAAAAAATTGGGTTTCGGAGTTTATCCAGTGCATGACCGTCACATGAAGCCTTAGATGGGGTGCGGAGGGGGTGGGGGAGCAAGCGGTTACTATATAAATGTACAAAGAAATACATTCTTCCCCTGAGCGTTTAGAGTACTGCAAGCTATGACAAGCCCGTGTAGAAGAGAGGGACAGGCCTCAGTCTCCGGACGCTCACATATTCTTCTTTTGAACCAAAGACTTCACAGAAATGAAATTATCATTGTGTTCCTATAATGAACAATAACCCTAAAATAAGTTGTTCTTTTACATCAGGGTTAATATTCTCAATGTTCTGTTCAAAATGTTTGGTCTCGGTTTTCTGCACCAGTCACAGATATTGGGTGATAACCACTTGTGGCATCTATGACTCTGCCCAGCACAACTGTCACCAGTTTTTGGCTATAAAATTATGCTAAAGGTCAGGGCCGTATTAACAGCATTATGGGCCCCCGGAATAGCAATACAATGGGCCTGGTCCAAATAAATGACGTCACACCAAGCCATGCCTCAAGGCACGCCAAACATGACATCCCACAACGCCATGCCTCTGGCCACACCGAAGCACACCCATGTCACCATGCTACCTATGTCGGGACACCCCACTGAGGTCTTGTAGGCAGCCTGTGGCCTACAAGACAAATTGGCAGTGCAGGGAGCCAATGGTTTTTAAGGGCATGTTCACACGGCTTATTTGGATGAGGTCTTCGGAGCGTTTCCTCGCCCAAAACCACATCAAAACCTCGCCTGAAACACGCTTCTTCAGAAGAGGTTTAGGCCTCATTCACATGGCGGCTCGTTCACATTGGCCTAACTTCGCCGCAAACTCGCGTCTCCTGACGCGGGTTTGCGGCGCTGGGCGTGGTCGCGGCGCGGGTGGGGCGTGGTTTGGGGCGCGGCTTGCAGCGAGGGTTTGCCCCCATGCAAATTAATAGGCAGGGGGAAAACTGCGCCGCCAGCCGCGCACCAACCGCGGCGACACCCGCGGCAACACGGCTCTTCCGCCACGCTGAGGACTCCCTGTCAAGAATTGACAGGAGAGTTCTCAAACACACGTGGCAAGGCCGCGGCCCCAAATCCGCGGCCAAACCCGCGGCGTGTGAACAGTAACGCGGTGTCCCATAGGAAACCATGTTACTAAACTGGGTGTGATTTGGACGAGGTTTTGGCCGCGGCAACCGCGCTGAAGCCCACGGCCAAACCCGCGCCCAAATCCATCATGTGAACATACCCTTACAGGCGTTTCTCAGCGAGGTTTTGGGCGAGGTTTTGGATCAGGTTTTCGACGAGGTTTTCACCCATACAAATTAATAGACAGGACAAAAACCGCGCCCAAAACTGCGCCAAAAACCGCGCCAAAAACAAGCTTCAAGAATTGACATGACACGTCTTTCCAAAGAAGCGAGTAAAAACCTCGTCATGTGTGAACTACAACGAGGTTTTACATAGGAATCAATTAAATTAACTGGGGGCGTTTTGGAAGAGTTTTTTGGACGAGGAAACGCTCCGAAACCCTCGTCCAAATTAGCCATGTGAACATGCCCTAACTGTTTTTTTCACATCTTAAGAAGACACACACAGCTGATTATGCCGTGCTGACCTAAGGATCCAGGACATACAGTATACCCTGGATTCCCAGGACATAATTCGACACCTGGGGCTCTTATGCTTATGGAGCCCCCAGGCATCTGCCTAGTGTGCCCGATGGTTAAGATGTGATAATGTCCCCTCCGTGTTATATGTACTCTGACACCAGCTCATAGCTCGCTTTAAGACAACCTCAGCCAATGTGGCGATGGACGCACCTGTGCAGCTTTCCTCGTTCATTTCTATGGGAATTCAAAATATAGTTGAGCGAGTACCCTTGAGTATAAACAGAACTCCAACAGAAATTAAATGCACAAATGCATCCATCTCGTTGTTCAATGTGATAGGCCCATGCGAACGTACATACAGTTGAGAAGACATGCCAGAGCTAAGGGTCCACTAGGCGATTCAACAACTCACCTGTGGGGCAGTCCAAGCCTCACAGGGCCACCAGGTAAAAAGCCTGGTGCAGTCCCGGCTACAATAGCCTGGAACTTGGTGGCCCAATGGGAATCTGCCCGGTAGCGCACATTGCCAGCCTGGGCTTGCTTTCGGGTCAGGTTTATTCATACTATCTATGGGCTTTTCAACATTTTTGATCACCTGTAAGACAGTAGATGACTACCATTGGTGGCATCTATTACACTGCCCAGTTCAGAAGTCACCAGTCTTTGTAAGGCCATGAAGTGTCAATACATCTGGATTTTTAAATGGGTATTTTTTAAGCTTTTTTGAAAAGGGTTTTATGATTTCATGCAATTGCTGGCGGCTGCCACCAAGAAATTGCATGAAACCTGCAATTGCTGGGGGTCTAAATGCTAGGGACCCTACAAAACTGAGAACATACTCGACAACCTTACCTCTCCCCTTTCCAGGAGATTTTGCAGAACCCCTTTTATGTCCAAGTTTGCGGGAGATTCCCAGAAAAAACTGAGCGCCCAGTCCACTGATTGGGGTGTGTATATCTCTCCCATTTACAGCTATAGAGACTGGCCCTGTATGTGTGTTACTAGGTTTCCACAAGGACGGGGGTCTCTCATTCTACGGATGGTGGGAGTCACAGCATTCAGACCCCAAGCTATCATAGTTTTATAGAAGCATGGAGAACAGGCCATGCTCACATCACATTGGTTCACTTCCCAATGTAGGCGTCTGCCACCAAGACAGCCTGGCATTCGAGTAGAGGGCTATCAATCCCCTAGTTGCCAAAGCTGGAGGACCTCTAGTGGGTGCCGCTAGATGAGGATGATTGAGGCTATTACTGTGCACTACCCCACTTCATCCGTGTGAATTGTCATTTCCATCCACTGACAGGAAGCGCAGCTGTCATTCACTGCACTGCGCACAACTGGATGGGGTGTGGTAGCATTTTCTGATGCTGTAAAACGTAGCAGTGTTTTGATCTTATCAACAAGGAAAAGCTGTAGCCATGTAAGCATGTGCCAGGACAGTAACAAGTAAAAAATGAGGAACTAATGGAAAACAGAGACAATCATAAACCTTAACCTTCAGGTTCAAAGCAAACGACCTTTGGGGAATTAACCGGCTAAATTCCTTCTTCAAAATCTAAAACGAATTCATTAGGGTTCGCATATAGTCATAGGTGGATGTGGCACATTTTAACAGTAGTGTACAGTGGGTACGGAAAGTATTCAGACCCCATTTGGTAAGATCAAAAAAGTTCATTTTTTGCTCATTAATGTACACTCTGCACCCCCCATCTTGAAAGGAAAAAAACAGAAATGTAGATATTTTTGCAAATTTATTAAACAAGAAAAACTGAAATATCACATGGTCATAAGTATTCAGACCCTTTGCTGTGACACTCATATTTAACTCACATGCTGTCCATTTCCTTCTGATCCTCCTTGAGATGGTTCTACTCCTTCATTGGAGTCCAGCTGTGTTTAATTAAACTGATTGGACTTGATTAGGAAAGGCACACACCTGTCTATATAAGACCTCACAGCTCACAGTGCATGTCAGAGCACATGAGAATCATGAGGTCTAAGGAACTGCCCAAGGAGCTCAGAGACAGAATTGTGGCAAGGCACAGATCTGGCCAAGGTTACAAAATAATTTCTGCAGCACTCAAGGTTCCTAAGAGCACAGTGGCCTCCATAATCCTTAATGGAAGAAGTTTGGGACGACCACAACTCTTCCTCGACCTGGCCGTCCAGCCAAACCAAGCAGTCGTGGGAGAAGAGCCTTGGTGAGAGAGGTAAAGAAGAACCCCAAGATCACTGTGGCTGAGCTCCAGAGATGCAGTAGGGAGATGGGAGAAAGTTCCACAAAGTCAACTATCACTGCAGCCTCCACCAGTCGGGGCTTTATGGCAGACTCTCCTCAGTGCAAGACATATGAAAGCTGCATACGATTTACAAAAAAACACATGAAGGACTCCCAGACTATGAGAAATAAGATTCTCTGCTCTGTTGAGACGAAGATTTAACTTTTTGGTGTTAATTGTAAGTGGTGAAGAAAACCAGGCCCTGCTCATCACCTGCCCAATACAATCCCAACAGTGAAACATGGTGGTGGCAGTATCATGCTATCGGGGTGTTTTTCAGCTACAGGGACAGGACGACTGGTTGCAATCGAAGGAAAATGAATGTGGCCAAGTACAGAAATATCCTGGATGAAAACCTCTTCCAGACACTCTGGACCTCAGACTGGGCCGAAGGTTCATCTTCCAACAAGACAATGACCCTAAGCACACAGCTAAAATAACAAAGCAGCGGCTTCAGAACAACTCTGTGACCATTCTTGACTGACCCAGGCAGAGTCTTGACCTAAACCCAATGGAGCATCTCTGGAGAGACTTGAAAATGGCCGCCCACCAACGTTCACCATCCAACCCGAGGGAACTGGAGAGGATCTGCAAGGAAGAATAGCAGAGAATCCACGAATCCAGGTGTAAAAAACCTGTTGCATCATTCCCAAGAAGATTCATGGCTGTAGTAGCTCAAAAGGTGCTTCTACTCAATACTGAGCAAAGGGTCTGAATACCTAAGACCATGTGATCTTATAGTTTTTCTTGTTTCATAAATTTGCAAAAATATCTACATTTCTGGGTTTTTTTTTCTTTCAAGATGGGGTGCAGAGTGTATATTAATCAGCAAAAAAATAAACTTTTTGGATTTTACCAAATGGCTGCAATAAAAGAAAGAGTAAAAAATGTAAAGGGGTCTGAATACTTTCCATACCCACTGTAGTATTATTTATTAGAAGCAGTATGTTATTATCCAGTCATTGTATGGTGGTATTATACAGTCACTGGATAGTGATATTATCTAGTCTGTCTATGATGGTATTATCCAATCACTGTATGGTGGTATTATCCAATCACTGTATGGTGATGTTATCTAGTCACTGTATGGTGGTGTTATCCAGTCACTGGATGGTGATATTATCTAGTCTGTCTATGGTGGTATTATCTAGTCACTGGATGGTGATATTATCTAGTCACTGTATGGTGGATTATCTAGTCACTGTATGGTGGTATCATCCAGTCACTGTATGGGGGTATTATCTACTCACTGTATGGTGGTATTATCCAGTCACTGTATGGTGGTATTATCTAGTCACTGTATGGTGGTATTATCCAGTCACTGTATGGTGGTATTATCCAGTCACTGTATGGTGGTAGTATCTAGTTACTGTATGTGGGTTCTATCCTGGCACTGTATGCTGGTTTTATCCTGGTACTGTATGGTGGTATTATCCAGGCTCTGTATGGTGGTATTATCCAGGCTCTGTATGGTGGTATTATCCAGGCTCTGTATGGTGGTATTATCCAGGCTCTGTATGGTGGTATTATCCAGGCTCTGTATGGTGGTATTATCCAGGCTCTGTATGGTGGTATTATCCAGGCTCTGTATGGTGGTATTATCCAGGCTCTGTATGGTGGTGTTATCTTCCGCCGGAAGATAGAACGCGTCCTATTTTCTTGCAGATTTCCAGCAGATTCCCGTACAGTTAATATACAAAAACCAACTGCAGTACAGCGATGTTAAAATGGTGTCGGATTTTGGATGGAATTTTAACCCCTTAACGACCGCCCACCGACTTTTGACGTCGGCTGGTGCGGGTCGTTCGTCTACAGCGAAGTCTTTTGGCGTCGCTGTAGACTTCGGGGTTTGCGGCGCCGCAGCAGCGCTGGGATCCGGGCTGTACTACACAGCCCCGATCCCAGAGCATCCCCTGCGAGCACCGGGAAGTTGGGGAACCCCCGCGTTACCGCAGCGCAATCAAAGGGTTCCCCTGCTCTGTCGGGTGATCGGAACACCCGGTCACCCGACAGAGCCCGGGGAACGGCTGCACAGTCAGCCCTGGGGACCTAGAGTGGCCCCAGAGCTGTCTGTGTACTAAGCCAGTGACCAGGACACACTGTGTGGTGTCCTGATCACTGCCTGTGTCAGACTGATAAGGTAATTGACCGCACACAAAAAGTGATGCAAAGAAATTACTTTTATTTTTAATCCACAGGCTCCAGATTTTTTTGCAAAAGTATAAGTGACTCGACAAGTTTATTATTGAATTATTGAATTTTTGTGTCAGACTGACACAGATTAGAATGTATATGCTAATACACTACTAAGTGTAAAAAAAAAAAAAAAAAGTAAAACAGTTCTCCCTTCATGGGATTAAAGAAAAAAAAGGAAAAAAAAAAAACATAAAAAGTGTAAAAAAAAAGAATAAAAAATAAATAATAAAATAAAAATAAATATTTAATAAAAAATAATTGTACATAAATTGCACGCACAAAAAAACCTACACATATTAGGTATCCACACGACCATAATAACCTGTAGAATTAATCTAACAAGTTATTAAGTGTGAAATGTGAACGGTGTAAAAAAAAATACATCATTGAAAAAATAAAAAAGTTACAACTGTTGAAACGCAAGGAGGCCAAAACTAAAAAAACGTTCTGGTCATTCACTACTTTTCAGGCCTGGAGCTTAAGGGGTTAACATATACTGTGTAGATATCGCCTAAGAAAGAGACGTTTTTTCTTCTGAAAGCCAAGGTAATGGAGAATTTTTAGCGCAAGGTAGCAAAGAGAATCACCTGTCACCTGTTATCAGGGTTTTTGTAGGCACAAGTCTATCAATAACAGAGATCAATACTGGAAATGTCCAGTTATCAGCAATTTGTGATTTTATGATTTCCAGAAGTGCAGACAAGACTGTCAATTGTATATCTTACTTTTATGTTACAGAAACCTTTTCCTAAAGTCCATTTTCCACTGAATGTAACTCATCATTTTTGCTTTCCGTTTTGCACCATGTATCCCTATTGCTTACAGTAAATCTACTTCGTTTGGACTGAAGAAAGATGTGACCCAATGTGACTTATTTAGCTAAACATGATAAGGAAAAACTAGGGGAGGGTTATTTTGGCAACAGATTTTAATCTGCAGATTTTGCAGATTTCAATACGATCTACTGACAATCTATTTCATAGGTAGAGCTTACTAGCCGGGCTGCTGTAAGTAATTTCAAGACCAATACAGTCAAGGTATCTGGGTCCCTGACCATTATCAGTTCCTATCTGGCACCATATCATCAGGCCCCTTTTTATTAAAATCAGACCATAGTTTGAGGTCATGGGAGATATTCAATATGCTCAGTTATCCAAATGAGCGTCTTCTCCGAGCATTTGTAAAAACCTCTGTATAAAGCTAAAGACATTTGGATGTGCATAACAACTCCATGGACTTTCATACAGTGTGCAGAGCCCTAAAGCAGTTGTAATAGTGGCTACAATGTTTGTCATCCAATTTTCCCACGCAAGAATAAAGGGACACTGCCATCAGAAAGACATATTTTCGTTAAAACCATTATTCCTTGAAAACTATATATATATTTTTAGAATTTTTGGCAATTTTTTTTATTTTTTTCAGTCCTATGCAATTAAAAATTACATATTAAATATTGTCCTTCACTAGCTGTGAGAGAAAACTATTGTATGGCAGGCCAGACTGATCTCACTTTAATTCAGCTGCTATTTTTCTCTACATGGTCTCATTACAAATACTATTGTTCTCTCCACAGCGATAGACAAGATTATACTAGACCATAAGCAAAACACGAAAGGAAAATAGGGTAATTGTTTTCTACACTGAGGTGGAGTCAGGAGGTTCTCACTTATCAGGTTATTGCTGATAATACTTATACTTCTCAGACCATAGCCTACCAGAAAGACGGACCATCAAGCAATTGTCTCACTGCTGTGTTATTAGACGTCACAGAGGAGAAGTCAGCGAGAGTAATGTGCATAGGGGAACTTATGTCAGACTGTACAGGGACATACCGCAACTGGTAACACCCAGCTGACAGATTAGTATTGAATTTTTAGAAGAAATAACAGAGGAAACACATAACAAAGACCTTTAAAGGGGTTTTGCCACAATCTCATTTCATACCTCCTGCATCCAGCTCTTCAGCTCTGTGTGCTCAGAAGGGGGCGTGTGTGATTTGTTTGAATTATTTGAATTTGCATGTCATGTGATCCAGCAGTCTGACATCACCAGGCCTTTCCTCTCTGTAGTCAAAGAAAGATCTGTTTATGTATAAAGCTGTCAGTAGCTGAGAGGTAAAGTTTTTGTCTCCAGGCACAAGGGTCCTAGGTTCAAATCCCTGCAGGGACCAAACCTGTGTTTTTTTTTCTCTTTCTCAATGCACAAACCTGATTGAGGTTTCTTTTGTATTTATTTGCACTGTTTGACTAATTACTAAGGAGTACAGGGGATGCGAGTAGAATGACAGCACCTGGGGGTTGAACACTCAGTAGCTGCCTGAGAGGAGAGGTGATGTCTGAGCATGTGCGACCAGGACTGAGGAGCTCTCAGCCCTGGTCGTATCCCCTGGAGACAAGCTGTAAACAATGGATCACTAAAGGAGCAGCTAAAACAAAAACGGTCCAGAATTTTTAATAGTAATGAAAGGTGAAAATGTTTGTTATTTCATTTGCAAGCTTCCCACCTCAATTTTACTTTGTGACAAAACTCCTTTAAGAAAAGATGCTCCAAAATTGTTGTTTCATGGGGAACACATTTTTCAGGAGATGACAGAAGTACTGCCAAGGTGGTGCCCTTGCTTCATTGACAATTGCTTCAAGAGGAAATGTGGGTACTTTAAAATACATTGGATTTTACAGAACAAGTCCTTTTGTTTCCCATGAATATAAGCGTCAACAATGCTGTATGATCCATTCCAATAACCTGAATGTTTGACCAAGTCGAGTGGTCATGTTTGACAGATGACATCTGCTGGTTATCTATGGCCACCTTAGATCACATTAGAAAATGACATTGATGGAGTCTGAAAATCATGACCCCATGGGTGACCTCAATGTGGGGTTTACAAATTATAACCGAATTGCTCTAAATGGCTTAAATCTCCTTTAGTGCAGTGGGACAAAGAATGCAAAGCTAAGGGAGACGGGTATGATCGGGTAAAATGCGCCTAAGTGAGTCGGCTACGATTTCTAATGAATGTGTTAGGTGCATTGTTCGTAAGAAAACACTTTCTAATGCGCCTAACATGAGGGGGCGTTTGGGGCGTTTTGGGGGGGGGTCCGGGGGAGGTGTTGCACCACACTCATAATATAAGACATACATGAATGTGGTTCGGCAATACTAGGCGCATTATTGCTCGAACAGGCAGACCTATCTCAACGTGGTGCCTGAGCCTGAGGAGTCGGAGTGGAGCTAGATTTGCTATTAGGGAAAAAAATGTCCAGTATTTCTCAACTTCCACCAGTACAATAATAAAAAGTAATTTCTGATTACTATCAAACTGTATAAAATTAAATTATTTAAATTTAATAAAAATTTTTATCATATAAAATTAATATAAAAATATATAATATCCCAAAAATATAGAAATATCTCCTATAAAATGCATTCAAATTTAATAGAATCTAAAACTAATTTTACATTAAATAACCCACTGATGATGATGTTCAGATTTTACAAGTTTTAATTTTTACTACATTAAATTTGAAATGTATTTTTGCTGCTCTCACCCTTTATTCTACATACAGCAAGGGCCAGCACAGCACAGGTATTGCTGGGACCTGTGGTTCATCAAGCAAGATCAGTCCCATAGTTTCTATTCCCTGACATGCTATTCTAATGACTTTTCTTTTCTTTCCAGCCTATCTATATCCTTTAGACATGTTTGGTGCATTACTAATGCACTTCAGTTTTGTAATGCACCAAAGACACAGACGCGGCGTCAAACTTTAGACGTCATTTATAATCGCACAAAAACCACTTTCATACATTCAGGCGCATTATACACTGAAAACGAGACTCGACAATTCGCTTCGCAGCACCTTCCTTCATACAGGTCTCCCTAAGACTTGAAAATAAAATTGACTTCATGGGGATACAAGCAATTTACTATAGGAATAAATAAGTTCCTGCATAGTATTTTTATATAATACTTTGAACTACTTTTCTTTGGCTAAAGTCAATACATTGTTCCAAAGCAAATTCTGCTATGAGGGCATTTCTGTGTAAACCCCTTCTAGCTCCAGTATGACTTTTGTTGAGTTTTAAAGCTAGAGAGGTTTTCTAGTTCATGAAAATGAGGGCGATTCTGAGTTATTACAGACGGGTCTCATGATTCAGAAAGTGAAATGGCTTTAAAAAGTATCTCTTGCCTTCGAGGACCCAGCATGTGAATTAATTACACTAACGTTCACTGATTTCTTTGAGAAGTATGTAATGCTTCATGTCCCCTTCGGAAATGAATCACTTGCTGCATGGTTATTAATCGAATTATACTGGCTTTTCACAGCCAGCTTCAGGCTTCAACTTCCTGTTCAGGCTGTGGGTGGTTCTACAGCTTCAGGCTTCAACTTCCTGTTCAGGCTGTGGGTGGTTCTACAGCTTCAGGCTACAACTTTCTGTTCAGGCTGTGGGTGGTTCTACAGCTTTAGGCTCCCACTTCTTGTTTAGGCGTTGGGCGGTTCCACAGCTTCAGGCTCCCTCTTCTTGTTCAAGTTGTGGGTAGTTCTACAGCTTCAGGAACCCACTTCTCATTTAAGCTGTGGGTGGTTCCACAACTTCAGGGTCCCATTTCCTGTTCAGGCTGTGGGTAGTTCTACAGCTTCAGGCTCCCACTTCTTGTTTATGCGTTGGGCAGTTCCACAACTTCAGGCTCCCACTTCTTGTTCATGTTGTGGGTGGTTCTACAGCTTTAGGCTCCCACTTCCTGTTTAGGTTGTGGGTTTTTCTACAGCTTCAGGCTCCCACTTCCTTGTTCAGGCTGTGGGTGGTTCTACAGCTTCAGGCTCCCACTTCTTGTTAAGGCTGTGGGCGGTTCTACAGCTTCAGGCTCCCACTTCCTTGTTCAGGCTGTGGGCGGTTCTACAGCTTCAGGCTCCCACTTACTGTTCAGGCTGTGGCCGGTTCTACAGCTTCAGGCTCCCACTTCCTGTTCAGGCTGTGGGCGGTCCTACAGCTTCCAGCTTGTACTCGCTGTTCAGGCTGTGGGTGTTTCTACAGCTTCAGGCTCCCACTTCCTGTTCAGGCTGTGGGTGGTTCTACAGCTTCAGGCTCCCACTTCTTGTTTAGGCTGTGGGTGGTTGTACAGCAGTGATATTTCAGCTCTGCTATTCCTATCGGGGCCTGTTAGAGGGACACTGGGGATGAAGGGGTTTTAACAGGAGGGCAGAAGGCACTAACGGGGTAAAGTTTGTCAGGAAGAAACATAAACAAGGTCATGTGCTGCTGATAAGATACGCAAGAAGGGACATCTCCATCCGGCCTATGTAGAGCAGGGTGGTTGGTAACCTAGGAAACCTTCAGTAACAAGCAGGAGGTAAGAACTGCTCTTACTCTGAAATAAATCAAAATCAGAACAGCAATGTATTTACCCTGTTCCATGCTGTGGTCCAGGAGCAGAATACAGATGCAATTTAGGAAAGGGAAAAAAATGAGGACAGGGAGTAGAGACTGTTACTATGCTAATCTGCCCATTGCAATATTCTCTCTTCGTCCTCTATGCCAGTTTCCTTTAACTCACATAT
The DNA here is from genome assembly GCA_025379985.1 of Phyllomedusa bahiana. NCBI lineage: Eukaryota > Metazoa > Chordata > Amphibia > Anura > Hylidae > Phyllomedusa > Phyllomedusa bahiana. The sequence goes on along the minus strand of JAODAL010021308.1, from coordinate 42,186 downwards.
CAAACAAAGTCCTGTGGGCTGAATCTGACCTATCATGTCATTTTATGTGGCCTATGAGAACTTAAAGAGAACCTGTCACATAGATTATGCCCCCCTTGCTGAGGACGGCACAAGCTAGTGTCAGACATGCTGTTTCCAGCTCTGTGTCCCTTATTCTGTAAGATGCTGTAGTTTTAGAGCATTTAATGCTCAAATCTGCAGTTTTCAGGCAGAAAAGATGCTTCCCTGGTTCTTACAATTAAGAAATACATAAAGAATGCAACCTACTTTGTTCTTAAAATGATTTCAACTAGACTGCAATAAAGTGTGCGTTTTATCTTTGCATGAAACCTTCTACTAGTGCTGGAGTTTTCTATAGTATTCCCAATTTCCTCTTTGGTGAGAACACCCCTTTAAAGGGGTTTTATCATTTCATCATTTGGCAGGAGTTTATACTGGTTGCTAAGGAAAGCTTATGAAATGGAGGGGCATGTTTATCTTCCCAGCAGGGCGTATCTTCTCTCTCTGCAGACAGTGTGCACATGAGAATTCATTCTGTGTGAGCGGGGGGAGTGGTGGGTGTAGGGGTGAGAAATTTTCAGCTGTCGGAGACTAAGGAATCATTGGAAGTGAAAAGCTAAGTGTAACTCGATAGTGTATATCTACATTTCTCGCTCTCTCTACATACTTTGTAATTAGAATGGGCATTTGACATTCAGGATTCTGGGAGAGATGGGTGCTTATTACACCTCTGACCTCTACAGATTTGCAGACAAAACTATGCGCTTTATCTGTTTGTGTTTACATGGGACTGCACAAGATCTCTCTCTCTGCTGCAGGACCTCTGATCGCTGTCAGTGAAAAGAGCAAACCTCGCATGCATACGTCGAAACTACCACTGATCTCTGTCAGTGAATACAAACCCCACTCTCTCTCTCTCTCAACACCATTTAATGTAATGAGAACACCCCTTTAAGTCACAATTATGAGTGCGCTTATGGTAATAGTTCATTTTCTTGGTTGTTTTTCCACAAAGAAAACCATTGTAAAATAAGAAACCGACTGTTCCATTCAGTTTCCAATGATCTGTACATTTATACAAAAGAGAACACAAGTTATAGTACAGTAAAAAAAAAACATTTTCTGTTTTTAATTAGAAAAATAGCTTAATGTGCGGGTTAGAAAATCTGTTAAGTAAAAAGAAATTATCTACAAATAAATAACTTAATAGCTCGGGAATCGGCAGTGACCTGCCCAGCGTCAGTCCTTGGAGGCAGTGTGTCCTTTATCCAGAAGTATCTGTAACGTGCAATCCCATCATGCACTTGGAGACAGAGATGCTCAATGGTGATCCACTGGACGTCAGACAGGTTATAGGCACCAGTCTTTACAGGTCAGGAAAGAAGCCGGGTAAGAAAGGGTCCTCGGTTCATGTTCTTCTATTTACATAGAGAATGGTCTCCAGTTCAGACAGTTGCCATGATTCATGGGATTCTACATTCTTCTTAGGAAAAAAAATAGTCCATTTGTGCATTGTGGCTTTGGAGACGGTGACTGAACAAATAACACACGAGTATCAATGCAAATACATATACATCCCCAAGAATCCCAAGTATCAGTGCTTTGACTAACAAATTACAAAGGCAGCCTGGAGCAACTCCATCTTAAATATTACAAGTACTAGCAATTGGAGGTAGATATGTATAAATATTGCATAAGCAGGGTGACTGTATGGGCCATTGGCTGGCAGCCTTGGTCATTGGGAGCGGGTAGTGCATGGAAAGACGAGTCATCATAGCTGGTAAGGTGCGGGTTGCCCAAGAGCTGTTGAGGAACTTCAGTATTGCGTATCCAGAATGACTTTTTGGGCCACTGTTGAGCAGCCTGGATTATTGATAGTGGATAGTGCATGAAGGACTGAGTCAATATAGCTGGTAAGATGTGGATTGCCTAGGTCCAGAAGAGGGACTTGAGTATTGTGTATCTAGGGTGACTCTATGGGCTATTGTTTAGCAGCTTGGGTCATTGGTAGTGAGTAGAATAAGAAGGAATGAGTCTTCATAGCTGGTAAGACGTGGGATGTCCAGGTACAGTTTAGGCACTTAAAGGGGTTGTCTCACCTCAAGGTTTCATAGGATGCATGAATGAAATAATGCTGCTTTGCTCTGTCACTTCCTGGTCAAGCTGTCTGTAATTAGCATATGAGCTCCATGTATTCAGATTTCTCTGTTTATTATGTTTATTAGTCTAGATTAGTTAAATTACCTTCTACCAAGACAGGAGAAGCCCCTGAGCTGAAGTAAACGGTAGAAATTAATGTCCTTTGTCTGAAAGATCAGACAACACACAAGCTCTCACTGCCTGCAGTTCTGTGCTGGCCTCTACCTGTGTGATGACGTCACTCCCTGCTATCAGATAGAACAAACAGCAGGGTAGGAGAAGTACACAGGTCGGTCACTTGGGAAACCAGACAGAGCTCAGAAGGTGATAAAATCACTTGTAGCTCTTTAACAAAAAACAATGAACAAAGCAATATATTTGGAAAACTGCTTCATTTAGTGTTTCTTACATGTTGAAAGCTAATCTTTGTAGCGAGACAACCCCTTAAAGTATTGAGTATCCAAGGTGACTCTATGGGCCACTGTTTGGCAGTCTGGGTCATTGGTAGTGAGCAGTCCATGAAGGGATGAGTCATCATAGCTGGAGAGATGTATATTGCCAAGATCCAGTAGAAGCTCTTTATTAATGTGTATCTAGGGTGACTCTGTGGGCCATTGTTTGGCAGCCTTGATGGTGGGCAGTGCATGAAGGGATGAGGCTTTATAGCTGGTGAGATGTAGATTGTCAAGGCCCAGTAGATGCCCTTTAGTAATGTGCTATCTAGGGTGACTTTTTGGGCCATTCTCTAACAGTCATCGATAGAGAGCAGTGCATGAAGGGATAAGTCATTATAGTTGGTGAGATATGGATTGCCCAAGACCAGTGGATTCCCTGTAGTAATATGTATCTAGGGGACTCTTTGGACCATTGTTTGTCAGCCTGGGTTATTGATAGTGGGCAGTGCATGAAGAGATGTCATTATAGCTGGTGAGATTTGGATTGCCCAAGACCAGTAGAGGGGCTTAAGTACTCTATGGGCCATTGTTCGGTAGTCTGAATCTTTGGTAGGCAGCAGTGCATGAAGGACTGATTCATTATAGCAGGTGAGACATGAATTGCCCATGCCCAGTAGATGCACTTGGCTGTGGTGTAACCAAGGTTATTTTATGGGCCATGGGTAAGCAACTGTGGGTGGTTTTACGGGTTCCTAAATAGTAGTAGTTTACTTTGGGAAACTAATTGTAGCTGTAGAGTGAGGCACCTGAGCATCCCATAACTAGGTTGACTGTATGAGCCACAACTAGACAACATTGGTCTTTTCGTATATGCGGTACTGTCAGTCCCTGACTTGCAGTACATGCGGTTGCTGGAGCGCCTTAGACTGTTCAGGCTCGGTAGTGAATAACAACTGTAAGGGCAACAGTAAGCAGTCATTGGCTACCAGGGTAGCTTCCTAAGATTGCAGTACATGTTGAGATTAGTAGTCTTAACTAGAGGGCTATAGTGTGTTGCCTTGAGTGTTTCCTATTGGTCTATGTAGGCAAACATTGGTTGTCCATTTGGACCATTATGGGTCCCTGACAAGACATGCACATTGGCACAGTAGTTTTACCTGGTGGGCTATCACATCAACCCACTTGTATGGCCACTTGAGTCTTGCCTATGTGGATTGACTGTATTGGCCATAAGTATGTAATCATGGGTTGCTTATGTGGACCAGCAAAGATCCTTGATCCATGTTGGAAAAGTAGTTGAAGCTGGTGAGTCATAGCGTGTTCAAACCCAGGAGATGGTCACTTGAATGTTGCCTATGTGGGGTGACTATATTGGCCAAAGATAGGTAAACGTTGGGTGCCTATGTGAATCATCATGGGTCCCACAGTGGGAGTGCATGTTAAGAAAGTAGTTGAAGCTAGTGGGTCATAGTGTGTTCCAATCCATTTGTATGGTCACTTCAGTGCTGCAGTCACTGTATTGGCCAATGGTAGATAATCATTAGTTATCTAACTGGACCAGTATAGGTTCCTTAGTAGAAGTGCATGTTTTGAAAGTAGTTGCAGCTGGCGCGCCATAGTCTACTGTGCTCTAATGGAAGGCTACAGGGGTAGTATCTCTGTTGGTAGCAGTAAGTGATCAAACTTTGCTCTAAAATACAGTTTGGTTGAATGGTGGTGATATGGCGGGAAGATACCAAGGTGAATAGGTCACAGTGCACTCACTATAATCTGACAACCAATGCAATGGCCCATCTCTGTCACTGAGGTACTAAGCCACAAAAAGGCTTTTTGATGTATATATTATTCAGAGATTTTCTTTGCTTCTTGCACTAGGCCAGGTCTGTCTGGGTCTGTTTACTCTCTGATCCATTAGCAGAATGAATATGGCTGCGGGATTCAGTCCTTTATGTAGCCCGGAGCAAGAGAAAGCTCTCAGCAAACAGTGCCTTTTCAGATCCAAAGAAAGAGATGGGGATTTCGGGATACAATAGGTCTCACTTAAAAGCCCTTCTCCAGAGGTGGATTTGTGGTCCCTCTTAGTCAAAATCAAAGAGTACATAGTAAATACAAAGCCGCATAAATAGGGGCTTACCACGCACCCCTCAACATACCAAAAATACTGATGTAACCAAACATATTACCCTCCTAAATACAATCGGTAGAGTCCGCTGCCGGCAAACATATGTGTACAATGTCCCATATAAATATCAGTCTCTATATATTAACATTAAGAGTCTGGTCCCGATGGGAAATATTGTTGAGAAACGTTTATCCAAAGACAGGTCCCACCATCGACCTAAAGGACAGAGAACAGAAAAGGTCAATGTAGACAGCAACATATACGAAAGAACATCTGCCCCCAAAATAAAAATATAACCAAAGTCTTAAAGGGGTTGTCTCTCTACAAGGATTGCTTTTTATGTTAAAAATCTTGCAAAAAAACAAAGTCACTTTGAAATATGTGTCCATTAACAGTGCCCTACCTATTCCTAGATATCCCCTCTTGTATGGGCTGCATCAGCCCCCTCAGGTCACTATAGTACAGACCTGTTCGACCTTCCTGATAGGCAGGCCAGCACTGGTCGTTTTAGCTACAGCCCCTTTTCAATTTTCCTGATAGTGCCAGCACTGGTTGCTATGCTACAGCCTGTTCAATTTCCTGATAGGCTCCCAGCACTGGTTGCTTTTAGTACAGCCCTGTTTGATCTCTCCTGATTAAAATGCAGCGTGGTTGCTATAGTTACAGACTGGCTTTACTGCAGCCTAGTGGAAGCCAGTAAACACACCTGAATTCAAAGTGAAACTAAGAAAACAGGACTGAGGTAAGATGAATCAATGTAATGAGACAACCCCTTTAAGTCCATTAAAGATATTGGGCTGCAATACTACACACAACCTATGACAGATGTGTTTTTGGGAGAAAATGAGTAGCCTTATTTTTCTAATTCTTAGACACTTTACAAAAGGGGACCGATAACATCTCCTGACATATGTGTTCCCCATGATTTAACAATTCCTCAACCCCTTCCTGACAACCGGTCATCATAATAAGTTTTTTCTTCCTTGCTTTCCAAGAGCTGTAACTTTTTAAAATGTTTCCATCTACACAGACATATGAGGGTTATAATTTCGTGGGCAAGATGTATTTTTTAGTGGTATCATTCACGGTACCATATATATATATACTTGGAAATGGTGAAAAAATTTGAAATGCTGTGAAATCTCTCAAGATCTATTTATACCCAGAACAAGGAGGCATCCTCTACGTCTAGAGGAAAGAAGGTTCCTACATAAAAATAGAAAGGATTTCCTTCTGTAAGAGCATGAGACTGGGAACCTCTGGCGGGAAATTGTATGGTGATTCCTAACAGAGTTCAAAAAGGTCTGGATACCCAAACCAAATTTTTACTTTTAGATGTAAAAATATAACAGTTTGTGACGGTTCTGGGAAGGGTCTGGATACATTTTTAGATGTAAATAATAGTAAACAAGTTTATAGTTGGACCAGGTAAATTAAAAATGAGGATTAGAGGTTGGATACATTTCTAGATGTAATAATATAACAAGTTATTTGTGCAGGATTTGGAGAAGGGTCTGGATACTTTCTAGATGTAATAATAGAACAAGTTATAGGACCAGGATTCTGGGAAGGGTCTGGATACATTTTTTAGATGTAAAAATGAACAAGTTTTAGTGACCGGATTCTGGAGTAGGGTCTGGATAAAATTTTTTAGTTGTAATAATATAACAAGTTATAGTGCCGGGGTTCTGGAGAAGGGTCTGGATACATTTAGATGTAATAATAGAACAAATTATAGTGACCAGGATTTGGAGTAGGGTCTGGATACATTTATAGATGTAATAATATAACAAGTTATAGTGACCCGGATTTGGAGAAGGGTCTGGATACATTTCTTGATTTTAATAATATAACAAGTTTTTAGTGACCAGGATTTGGAGAAGGGGTCTGGATACATTTATTTGATGTAATAATATAACAAGTTATAGTGACCAGGATTCTGGAGAAAGGGTCTATCCAGGGATTCCCAGATTGGAGTCGGGAAGGAATTTTTTCCATATAATGATGACAATTGGCTTCTACCTCATGGGGGTTTTTGCCTTCCTCTGGATCAACACTATAGCACAATAGGCTTAACTGGATGGACGTCTGTCTTTTTTTGGCTTTACAAACTATGTAACTATGTAATAATATTGTCCAATCAGTGATGACAGTGATGACAGTCAGTGTGTGCAGGGACACGCCCCTTAGAAAACTGGAAAGGTAACACCCAGATGACAGATTCAGTCATACATTTCTAGGAGGAATAACAGAGGCTCCAGAATTGTGATTTCACAGGGAACACAAGGATTTTCTACAACAGACATCTCATATCTTCCATCCCCTCAGACTATGCTAGGAAGACATGGAGACATTAGACATTTGGAAATACAAGGTGCACCTGTCGAAATGTATGATCCCATGTAGAGACCTGAGACTGGTGGTAACAAGTGAGTGACCATAAGCGTCTCCCAATCTTTTTATCAAGATCCCAGAACAAAGGGACCCCAACTTCTATTCCATCCATAAAGTCGGGGGAGGTACAGCTTGCTCTATTGCACGATATTCTGGATGAAGTGTGTTGACTGTTATGCCGAGCATGTCTGAACAGGCTGCATGCAGTTTGTCATTTCCATAAGTGTATATTCACATGTGGCAGATTTGTTGCATACATGTCTATGATTGCTGCATTCATCTGAATGGGACTTGATGAAATCTAAGCACAAGCTGCAGACACAGTCTCATTCAGATACATGAAATGGATTTTCCATTATCAGAAATTGCTGCAACAAATCAACCAAATGTGAACATGCCCTAAGGGTGGCAGGTCACGCTGCTTCCGTCTTCTGGGGAACCCTGATTGTGAAACACTGGAAATGAGGCGAAGTGAAAATGTCTTAACCAACTGCTTACTTGGTTCTTGTGTAAGCGATTATCAAATGCATGACCTGGATCTAAAGCATAAGACATTTCTATCTGAAGATCTATGTATGAACACTTTTAAAGGAATATCTAGATATAAGAAATAGATAACAACAATAACAAATAACAATGGAAAAATAGCAGCACTCTTTAGGACTGCTGCAATTTTGCCATTGTTATTTGCTTGTTTATTGGGTGCTGCAATTTTTGCTTTTTAGATAGATATGACAGAGTTAGATAGACAAAAGGGAAGAATTAAATTTAATAGAGTTGAAGGACAGTACATTTTGAGGCGTTGAATAGAGATAGGATATAAAAGATAATTAGGTTTGATAGATAAATAGATAGATAGATATTATATAAAAAGAAAAATAGATAAATAGATAGATAGATTGAGTTTGATTGATATGAGTTTGATAGTTGATAGATAATTTTATAGATAGAAGTTTAGATATTGAGATAGATGATTGATAGATAGATAGATATGAGATAGATAGATAGGTAGGATATGAAAATGATGATAGATGAAATAAGGTAGGTAGATAGACAGACAGATATATAGATAGATAGATAGATAGATAGATAGATAGATAGATAGATAGATAGACAGACAGACGATAAGGTAGATAGATAGACAGACAGACAGATAGATAGATAGATAGATAGATAGATAGGTGGATAGGTATATAGGTAGATAGATAGATAGATAGATAGATAAATAGATAGATAGAAAGTAGAAAAATCCACAGCACTCCGAGAATCTTGAAAATAGTGTTTAAAATGTATTCACCCATGTCAATGCAATGTTTCAGTCCACCCAAGGGACCTTTTTCAAGGTGAATACATTTTAAACACTATTTTCAAGATTCTCGAGTGCTGTGGATTTTTCTACTTTCTACATTGGAGGTCTTAGTGTCGGGACTGATCCGCTGGCACCCATCTATCTAAAGAACATTTGAGTGCTGAAACATTATTTATTCTTTATATAGATAGATAGATAGATAGATAGTTTAGAAGATAGATAGTAGAAGTAATAAAGGTATAGATAGATAGATGTTGGATATGTAGGGGATAGATAGATTTTTGGGGATAGATAGATAATAATGATAGATAGATATGGGGATAGATAGATAGATAGTAAGATAATAGATAGAAGAAGAATAGATAATAGATAGGAATAGTTTAAAGATATATATGGGTAGAAGATAGAAGATAAGTAATGGGATAGAAGAAAAAAGAATAGGGGAGATAGATAGATAGATATGGATAGATAGATAAATAGATAGATAAAATTAAAATAGAAAGTAAATAAGGTAGATGGACACACAGATAAGATACAAAAAGGGTGGATTTGAAAAAGAATTAATAGTAGTGAGAGCTAGAACGGGGAAAGACAAAAAAAAGGAGAGGAAAGTTTGAATAAGAGAATAGAAAAGAAAATTTAGGAATGGAGACCCCAATGCATTAGACTCTGAGGAGACAGGAGCTCAGTAAACAGAAGCAGACTCCCAAAGCAAGAAACAAAGTGTCAGCAAACAGACGAGCAGGACATGGGCCGCCATGCTGACAGGGGATTTAGCTCTTCTATACTATGCTGTGGATGCCGCAGATCCAAACATCCATCCTTCAGTATTTTTCTTTGGGGGCTTTCACATGGAGCGTTTTTGATGCATTTTTGGATTATTGCACAAAAAACGCACCAAAAAACCCTCCATGTGAAAGCACCCCAATACAAAGGAAACTTCTCCCTTAATTAGTAGTATCTGTAAGATCTCCTAATAATGCTGGAATAATGGATACAGTTATATCCAGCATGAAACTGGCGAGCCTGGGGCCTTCCAGTGGAGTTGATTCTTGGGGCCCCACCAGTGGAGTTAATTCTTGGGGTCCACCAGTGGAGTTGTTTCTTGGGGTCCACCAGTGGAGATGATTCTTGGGGTCCACCAGTGGAGATGATTCTTGGGGTCACCAGTGGAGATGATTCTTGGGGTCCACCAGTGGAGTTGATTCTTGGGGCCCAACAGTGGAGATAATTCTTGGGGTCCACCAGTGGAGTTGATTCTTGGGTTCCACCAGTGGACTTGGTTCTTGTTGCCCACCAGTGGAGATGATTCTTGGGGCCCACCAGTGGAGATGATTCTTGGTTCCCACCAGTGGAGATGATTCGTGGGGCCACCAGTGGAATTGATTCTTGGGGCCCATCAGTGGAGTTGATTCTTGGGGCCCACCAGTGCAGCTGATTTTTGGTTCTCACCAGTGGAGCTGATTCTTGGTACCCACCAGTGGAGTTGATTCTTGGTTCCCACCAGTAGAGTTGATTCTTAGGGTCCACCCTTGGAGTTGATTCTTGTGGCCCACCAGTGGAGTTGATTCTTGGTTCCCACCAGTAGAGTTGATTCTTGGGGTCCACCCTTGGAGTTGATTCTTGGGGTCCACCCTTGGAGTTGATTCTTGGGGCCCACCAGTGGAGTTGATTCTTGGGGCCTACCAGTGGAGTTGATTCTTGAGGTCCACCCTTGGAGTTTATTCTTGGGGCCCACCAGTGGAGATGATTCTTGGGGCCACCATGTGGGATGTATTCTTGGGGCCCCACCAGTGGAGTTGATTCTTGTTCCCACCAGTGGAGTTGATTCTTGATTCCCACCAGTGTAGTTGATTCTTGGGGCCACCAGTGGCGTTGATTCTTGGGACCACCAGTGGAGTTGATTCTTGGGGCCCATCAGTGGGGTTGATTCTTGGGGCCCACCCGTGCTGCTGATTTTTGGTACTCACCAGTGGAGTTGATTCTTGGTTCCCACCAGTGGAGTTGATTTTTGGGCCCCACCAGTGGAGTTGATTCTTGGGGCCCACCAGTGGAGATGATTCTTGGGGCCCACCAGTGGAGATGATTCTTGGGGCCACCAGTAGAGCTCATTCTTGGCGCCCACCCGTGGAGATTATTCTTGGAGCCACCAGTGAAGTTGAAGTTGGTTCCTGGCACCCACCAGTGGAGCTGATTCTTGGGGCCCACCAGTGGAGTTGATTTTGGGGCCCACACTACAGCTACCTTACTTGACTCTAAATGACTCTTGTACTATTCCTCTCTTTCTCTTCTCTAAAGATCTTGCAAAAACAAGTCACTTTGCAATATGTGTCCATTAACAGTGTCCTACCTATTCCTAGATATCCCCTCTTGGGCTGCAGCAGCTCCTCAGGTCCCTTAGCTACAGCTGTTTGATCTCTTGTAGGCTGCCCGCACTCCTTGGTCCTATAGCTACAGACCTGTTTGATCTCTCCTGATAGGCTGCCAGTGCTGGTCGCTACAGACCTGGCTTCTACTTCAGCCTAGTGGAAGCCAGTAAACACGCCCCTGAATTCAAAATGAAGCCAAGAAATCAGGACTGTGGTGACATGAATCAATGTAGTGAGACAACCCCTTTAATGTTATATGTGTCTTAGTTAGATCTGAGGAAGCTGAGTGACAATGTGGTCACAATTTTATCTCCGAAAGGGGTTGTCACCCAATCCCAAATGGCATATTTGCCAATTTATTCAGTGAACTAGTTAAATATAAGAAACCAGTTGCCAGATTTGCCATTCAGGATCCTAGGAATGTTGGGACACAATCCATGCATTAATTTTCCTAAATTCTCTACGTTTTGACCAAGGTGGAGATAGATGGAGCTTGTTACCAATGACATTACTGATATTTCTAATCTGTCTCTGAGCGGCGTCTATTAATATCGCTGACATTGATAGTCATGGACAGACATCTGCTGACGTCTGGGATTGATGAGACAGAGCGGCCCCGAATGATCTTAATTCAGCAGGTACAATGATACATCAGGGTGTAACTACCGAGCAATCCAATCAGGCCCAATAGCTGGAACCTCACAGGTCAAGGACCTTTGGGGATTACTTGATCCCTGTGTTATGAAGGTATCTCATATCATCAGGAGAACGTGAGGCAGTGGGGAAAGGACGCGTCCTACTATGATGATATAGATGTTCATACAAGTAGATATAGATAAGACAGATGATAGGCAGAAAAACAGAAAGATAAGCGATAGACAGATAGATATAGTATAGATAGATTTAGATATAGTATAGATAGATAGATAGATAGATAGATATGAGATATTTACAGTACATAGACAGATATAATGTAGGTAGATAGATACATTTATATATGGGATAGATAAACAGACAGACAGACAGATAAATATAGTATAGGTAGATAGATAGATAGATAGATAGATAGATAGATATGAGATATATACAGTACATAGGTAGACATATATAATATAGGTAGATAGATACATTTATATATGGGATAGATAGATAGATAGATAAACAGACAGATAGATAGACAGACAGACAGATAGATAAATAAATAAATATAGGATAGATAGATAGATAGATAGATATGAGATAGATAGATAGATAGATAGATAGATAGATACAGTACATATATAGATAGACAGATATAATATACTGTAGGTAGGTAGATAGATAGATAAGTTTATATATGGGATAGATAGATAGATAGATAGATAGATAGATAGATAGATAGATAGATAGACAGGGAGAGATAGTTTAGATAGATAGATAGATAGATAGATAGATAGATAGATAGATAGATAGATAGATAGATATGGGATATGTAAATGGGAATAAAATTTTATATAGGGATAGTCAATGATAATATGTAGATAAATAAAAGGGAGAGATAGATAGTCATAATGATAGATAGATAGATAGAAGATAGATAATAGAAGATAGGTTTATGGGGCAGTTAGGTAACGAGACAGCCATAAATAAATATGTGGGGCCCAATACCTAATTTTACTATAAGGCTCCTTCGTAACTTGGCTATAGGGCATGCTGGGGGTTGTAGTTCTGCAATATCTGGAGAGCCACCAGTTACTGACCACTGATGTGGATACATTGGCTTATACATCACATATATGTTATATTCATAACACAGAGGTGTCTGATCTATGTATACATTGTATATAAAGACACTTATGTCTGTCGTTGGCACCTCCTGATGGGACCCCGCACCTGCCATGTTGTGCTATTGCTGGATGTGCCTCCTACAGCTCTTCAACTGTCCACTAACACCCGGCACCGGTGATAGGAGGTCTCATAGTGCATCTTTCTCATTCATTATTAATGCACCTGTCACTTTTTCCCATAAAAAATAGGATCCCAACCATTTCTGAACACAGTCATAAGTGCAATTCCCTTCTTAGGTGCAATCACTCCTGTTGTCATATCTTCTGGAAAATAAATCTCACTGTATATGACCCATGAGGCGTACTATGTGAATACTATAGGTGCCCACACATTGGAATAACCACTATACAGCAAAAAGATCTCCAGGACCATGGCTTGTTTGCACCGAGCATGACAACAATCCTCTATAAAACATGTTACACAGTATGAGCTTGTGTTGTGGTCAATGCAGTAAACTTTATTTGGACATCCTGTAACAAACTAAGGTCTCTCCTACACCCTTAATGTAAATCATGCTGCCCTAGGTAGGTGCTTAGTTATGTCATTGCAGGTGCACCTACCTCAGGATGATGCTATCCCCAGCCATGCAATGTCAAGAAGTAATCTGCATCCGACACACTGCTGTCCTCCCGGGAACACTCCTCTGATGTACATGGGGAACTAGACCCCGGAGACAGAGGCATGGACCCCGAGTCCCCTGAGCAGGTGCTGCCACACGGTGACAGTCCATCAGAGCTTGGTCCTCCCGGAGGCTCCACTCCTGCTTGCCTATCCAATAGAAGGCTTTGTAGGGCACGTATATACTCTACAGCGGACCTCAGCGTCTCCACTTTGCTCATCTTCTTGTTAGGACCCTGAGCTTGGGGTACATGATGTCTGAGTTTAGCAAAGCCAAGATTGACCAACTTGACCCTGTTCCGCTCCCTCTCGGTGCGTCTTTCCGAGGTGGAGGAGATGACGCTCTTGGTGGCACAGGAACCACTGCGTCGTTGACACCTTAACCTCTGCGGGGATCCTGAGCGTGTGCCAACCTTGCGCGTAGTCCTTGGTTGCCTCTCTGGGCTTCTTTGCTCTTCTGAGGTCTCCATAGATGTGAGGTAGAACAGGTGCTTTGCTTCGCTCTTCAAGGAGGTTATCGCGAAGGCAACGAGACCACTGGCTGCGTCCCTCGAAATGATCTGATTTGTTTGCTCAACTACCTGTGCAATAAGCCAGGATCTGCAGAGAGGAGGTAACACCCCGCCAGCCGGTCACGGCATGTCCCTGCTCATTTCTCTCATGCACTTCCTTGTGCACCGCAGTGTATATCCCACTCCCGGCTCATAACACCCCCTCCCTCCAATCACCTTACACCACTTTCACTAGAGATTTCTTTTCACTGACTGATCCCTCCTTTCTTTAAACTTTCTCAAGAAAACCCCAGAGGGAGGGGAGAGGGGGGAGAGAAACAAGGCCACGGTCCCGCCTGTTGGAGCCGGTGATGGATAGCTGTGTTTGCATTTTCTTTTATCGATAGCACTTGTACATCTGCCGTGCGCAAGGTTATGTCTATACGGTGATCATAAAATATTCATTTTGTCTGCGAGACGGAAACAATCCAGCAGTCGAGTGGTCCCCTCCTCTCATATTTCTTCCTTATATCTGTTTCTGGGAAAGACGGTAAGTATAAGTGGTTAGGATCGCACTCCCGGTGGAAAAGTAGGTGCTCGGTGGAAAGGGGAGTCCACCCATAAGGGGTCCCCGAGAGACAAGAATAGGGGTTACATGGCACACGGCACTTTGTGCAGTGGAACCGGTATTTGTGACAATAGATAAGACAATGGATAAGATGGGTGACAATCTATATGGCCACCTATAGGGCAGCTTACAGAATCCGCAACTGCCATGAACAACGGCTTGCTTTTCAGGAAACTGGAGATGATAGGTGATCATCTATATGGCCACCCATATAGAGCCGTCTTAAAAGAATGATGGGCCCCTGGGCAGAGCACTGCAGTGGGCCCTGTCAAAAACATGACATCACACTTGGCCATGCCTCAAGCCCCCCCCCCAAGCACACTCATATTATCACACCACTTATGTCTGGACACCAGCAGCCTATAAGACTATTTGGCAGAGCAGGAAGCCTTTTGCTCCCTTCTACACCATGGTTTTTAACTGTCTGCACGCCCTAAAAACACACAAACAGTTCAATAAGCTAAGCCAACCAAGGGATCCAGGGTATTTTTCTTGTATTCCTGGGACATATATACACCATTTGGGGCCCCTGTACTTGGTGGGGCCCCCGGGCAACTGCCTAGTGTGCCCAATGGAAAAGATGGCCCTGCACCCACACATTGTTACGGAGTTAATATGGTCAAAAAAAGACACATGTCTATCAAGTTCAACCAAGGGTGGGGAAAGATGTGGATGACTGGAGGGAGAGATTTTTAAGCTTTGTTTCCCTCTTACTGATGAAGACTTAGATATTATTTAGTAGTAAGTATATCACAAGGCATTATGGGAAAGGAGCTGAGAAGCTCAAGCACCCTCCATTGGATGTAACAAATCCTCAATTTGCTTTTGACCCACTGGTTCTTTGGAAAGCAAAAGGGATATTTAGCCAAGCCAGCATCACCCATCTATAGCCATTTCGGGGTGTTTGCCCCTCGTCAGCACAGAGCAGAGCGATGCTGGCTTGGCTGAGTGGGAGGCAATGAGTGGCTCAGAAAGGAAAGATCTCTCCTTAGGGAGAGCACCATATAGGGGTGTGGAAAAGGCGTGTGAAACGGCTGTCTACAGATGGGTGATACTGGCTTGGCTAAATATCCCTTTTGCTTTCCAAGGACTCAGTGGGTCAAAAGCAAATTGAGGATTTGTTACATCCAATAGAGGGCGCTTGAGCTTCTCAGCTCCTTTCCCATAATAGCTTGTGATATGCAGATGCTTCGTGGAGTGCAAAAGGCAATTTCAAATCTCCACACGGCAATATGGCGCTCTCCCTAAGGAGAGATCTTCTCTTTCTTAGTAGTAAGTAGTTATCTTTGCCTTCCTTGAAACCCTCACCAGTTCCTGCTGTGACCAGCTCCTCAGGCGGCTATTCCACAGGTTCACAGTTCTCATGGTGAAGAAGGCTTTTCTACTCTGGAGATTGAATCCTTTTCTATCCAGATGAAGGGAGCGCCCAATTGTCTTTTGAGGGGGTTTTACATGAAGTAGGGGCCATTGAAATAAATTAATCATTTCTCCCTGTAGACGTTTTTTCTCAAGACTGAATAGGTGCAATTCTTTTAATCTTTCCTCATAATTAAGATTCTCCATTCCTCTTATAAGTTTGGTTGCTCGTCTTTGTTATTGCTCTCGACTGCTACAGGGCGCAGCTTTACTAGATTCCTTTATGGCAACGGACAATGAGTGACTTGCCTTTCCGGGCTCTGATAAAGATGGGTGACAATCTATGTGGCCATCCATACTACCGCAGCTTCCACAGGACGGAGTTTACAGAATCCTGGACAGCAAAAGACAATGAATCGCTGGAGTAGATGGTTGACTATTTACTACTCCTATCACAACAGAGCTTTCCGAGATTCCCATATGGAAATGGCCAACAACTCACTGACTTGCCTCTCAAGGCTCAGTTAAAGAGGGCGACAATCTAAATGACCACTTAGAGTACTGGTACTAGGACTTCCAAAGGGCGCAGCTCTCCCAGGATGCTCAAAAGTATCAGACAACGACTGATTTGGCTTTCAGGAGTCTAGAGAAGGTAGGTGACGATCTATATCACCATCTATAGTGCTGCTACTACAACTCCTATAGAGTGCAGCATTCCCAGGATACTAAAAAGCCTCCTACAACGACTCACTTGTCTTTCAGGAGTCTGGAGAAGATGGGTGACAATCTATATGGCCAATAATACCTCTCCTACTACACCAGGGTGCAGCTTTCCTAGATTCCTGAATGGCAATGAACAACAACTGATTTGCCTTTTAGGAGTCTGAAGAAGATGGGTGACAATCTATACGACCACCCATACTACAAATACTACTTCCTCCAGAGGCTGCAGAATCCTGAACATCAATGGACAACAATTGACTTATCTTTCTCGAGTCAAAGAAGAGGTGTGACAATCTATAAGGCCATCTACACTCACCGGCCACTTTATTAGGTACACCTGTCCAACTGCTCGTTAACACTTAATTTCTAATCAGCCAATCACATGGCGGCAACTCAGTGCATTTAGGCATGTAGACATGGTCAAGACAATCTCCTGCAGTTCAAACCGAGCATCAGTATGGGGAAGAAAGGTGATTTGAGTGCCTTTGAACGTGGCATGGTTGTTGGTGCCAGAAGGGCTGGTCTGAGTATTTCAGAAACTGCTGATCTCCTGGGATTTTCACGCACAACCATCTCTAGGGTTTACAGTGAATGGTCCGAAAAAGAAAAAACATCCAGTGAGCGGCAGTCCTGTGGGCGGAAATGCCTTGTTGATGCCAGAGGTCAAAGGAGAATGGGCAGACTGGTTCGAGCTGATAGAAAGGCAACAGTGACTCAAATAGCCCCCGTTACAACCAAGGTAGGCAGAAGAGCATCTCTGAACGCACAGTACGGCGAACTTTGAGGCAGATGGGCTACAGCAGCAGAAGACCACACCGGGTGCCACTCCTTTCAGCTAAGAACAGGAAACTGAGGCTCCAATTTGCCCAAGCTCATCGAAATTGGACAGTAGAAGATTGGAAAAACGTTGCCTGGTCTGATGAGTCTCGATTTCTGCTGCGACATTCGGATGGTAGGGTCAGAATTTGGCGTCAACAACATGAAAGCATGGATCCATCCTGCCTTGTATCAACGGTTCAGGCTGGTGGTGGTGGTGTCATGGTGTGGGGAATATTTTCTTGGCACTCTTTGGGCCCCTTGGTACCAATTGAGCATCGTTGCAACACCTTGTGGAATCTATGCCACGAAGAATTGAGGCAGTTCTGAAGGCAAAAGGGGTCCAACCCGTTACTAGCATGGTGTACCTAATAAAGTGGCCGGTGAGTGTATAGTGCTGCTACTACAACTCCCAAAAGGCGCAGCTTTCCTAGACTTCTGAATGGCAATGGACAATGGCTGATTTGCCTTTCAGGAGTCTAAAGAAGATGAGTGACAATCTAAATGACCACTTAGAGTACTGGTACTACGACTTCCAAAGGGCGCAGCTCTCCCAGGATGCTCAAAAGTATCAGACAACGACTGATTTGGCTTTCAGGAGTCTAGAGAAGATAGGTGACGATCTATATCATCATCTATAGTGCTGCTACTACAACTCCTATAGAGTGCAGCATTCCCAGGATACTAAAAAGCCTCCTACAACGACTCACTTGTCTTTCAGGAGTCTGAAGAAGATGGGTGACAATCTATAATACGACCACCCATACTACCACTACTACTTCTCCCAGAGGATGCAGAATCCTGAACATCAATGGACAATTGACTTCTCTTTCTGGAGTCTGAAGAAGAGGTGTGACAATCTATAAGGCCATCTATAGGGCTGCTACTACAACTCCCAAAAGGCGCAGCTTTCCTAGACTTCTGAATGGCAGTGGACAATGGCTGATTTGCCTTCAGGAGTCTAAAGAAGACAGGTGAGATTAGAATCTATATGGTTGCCTATACCACTGCTTCTATAACAGCTTGCAGATTTCTTAGGATACTTAAACGCATCTGACAATGACTGATTTGCCTTTCAGGAATCTGAAAAAGATGAGTGACAATTTAAATGAGCGCCCCTACCACTGCTACTAGAGGTTCCTTGAGGGCAGAGCTCTCCTAGAGTCATGAACAGCAAAGGACTGTGATTTGCCTTTCAGGAGTCTGAAGAAGATGGGTGACAATCTATATGGTCGCCAATACTTCTCTGACTAAAAGAGGGCGCAGCTTTCCTAGATTCCTGAATGGTAATGAACAACCACTGACTTGTCTTTCAGGAGTCTGAAAAAGATGGATGACAATCTATATGACCACTACCCATACTACCCCTACTACTTCTCTCAGAGGATGTAGCTTTCCAAGAATCCTGAACGTCAATGGACAATGACTGACTTGTCTTTCAGGAGTCTGAAGAAGATGGGTGGCAATCTATATGGCCATCTATAGTGCTGCTACTACAAAGGGCACAGCTTTCCTAGAATCCTGAACCATAATAGATAATGGCTGACTTGCCTTTCAGGGGTCGGAAAAAGATGTGTGAGAATCTATAAGGCATCTATAGTGCAGCTACTACAACTCCTATAGGGTGCAGCTTTCCCAGGATACTTAAAAGCCTCCTACAATGACTGATTTGTCTTTCTGGAGTCTGAAAATGATGGGTAGCAATCTATAAGACCATCTATAAAACTGAAACTACAAAGGGCACAGCTTTCCTAGAATCCTGAATAGCAATAGCCAATGGCTGACTTGCCTTTCAGAAGGCTGAAGAAGATGGCTGACTATACGGATACCCATACTGCTATTACTATGGTTCCTAAAGGACGCACTATTCCAGAATCCTGAATGGCAGTGGGCTACGATTGGCTTCCTGTCCAAGAATTTGAAGAAGATGAGTGACATTTTATATGGCGCCCGTACCATTGGAGCTACAGCTTCCACAGAGCGCAGCTTTCCTAGAATCCTGAACGGCAATGTACAATGACTGAATTGTGTGTAAGGAGTTTGCAAAAGATGAATGACAACCCAACCAGAAAATGCAGTCAGGGGTGTAGCTATAGGTCGGGATGCAGAAGTAGCAGTAGCACTTGGGCCCTTGCCTGAGGGGGCTCATAAATGCAACATGGCAGGTGAGGGCCAATACAGATTATGCACTGGGGTCCAGGAGCCTCAGGTTATTCCTCTGGGTTCAGTCATATTAAACCTTGCATTAATATTTATCTGGGGATTAACTAGTGAAGATGGACAAGTATTCTGGTTTTTGGCTCTATGGTATTCTGGGACTTGTAGTTCTACCACAGCCAAGTGGCTGGTTGTCGCTGGACTCTCATTTATTTATCACAGATTAGATGAGCGCCATTGTAATGATCAAGTGATGTCTTGTTGGGTCCAACTCCTGAGTCCCCTTGCAAACGGTTGACTTTGTTGAAGAAGGTTGCCCAATGGGCGTCCGTTTCAACCAGAGCCACTGCTTGGTATTGGCCCGACGTCCTGGCTCATAGGGAGCACTCAAGCAGAGGACTTACCTCTATGAGATATTTGTCTCATTGAAAGGGGTAGTCACAGGCAGCTTCAGACTCACACTTTGGGGTCAGGCTGTGGATGGTTCTACAACAATGATTGGCATATCAGCTCTACTATTCCTAGCTATTCCTGTTAAAGTGATATGAGTGCAGGAGGTTTATAATCTGTAGTGCACAAGGCTACAGAGCTCTAAGGGAGACATGTATTTTTTGTGTGCGCATTTGTAGCATAGAGTGTGCCTGAATCTATGAACCTGTTCTACTGCGGGTCATAGATTTAGCACTTTCTAGCTACAAAGCGACACTTCAGGCTCAGGTAAACCTTTTTTAAAGTGTTCTACCTGTTCCAGCACTAATGCACCTGGATTTGCCGTACTAAAGCTATAAATGTGTAGCTTCATATGGTTGTAGTGCGACACGCCTCCAGCACAATCTCAGGTGCATTATAAAGTGCAGCAGGCGCCTTATAATGCACCTAATTTTGGAGTGCGCCTGATTAAAAATATAGCGAAAGGGGCTGCGCTAGGTTTCTGAAAAGACGCCAGACTTCTGACGCAGCCCCGTTCATACATGTTGCTCTAAGAGTTTAAACTTGTCATTAACATTGGTAAACAACTCCTGTGCTAGAGATAAGACTCAGCAAAGTGTAAATCCCCGTGGTCGGATGGGAATTTGTGAAGCAATTAGATAAGAGACAGCAGGGAGAAGTAGTAGGTTACCAAGAGAAACTTGTGTACACGAAAATCTTCTTTATCTCCTGAACAAAGCAAAATCAAAAAAGCAATGTATTTGGTACTAGTCTTCATTTAACTTTCCTTACATGTTTAAAGCTAATCATTGTGGTGGGAGAACCCCTTTAAGGCCCACGGGTCGAATCTGGCCCACCATGTCTTTTTATATGGCCTGCAAGAGTTCAGACACAGCGAGCAGGGATGGATAAGGTCAAGACACAAAATGACAGCTCTTCACTTTCCCAGGAGGATGGCAACCAATCCTTGGCAGAGGTGGCGGGGCCAGCAGAGGGAGCGGGCACCATCTGGGATTCAGAGCTCCGCCACGCACCTCTACACCGCTCTGTTCAGCAACTCAAGGTGGTGGCATAACCCAAGCCCCCTAGCCACCCTCTAATGGCCTTCTGAGGGCAACCACAATGCTAATGTGGCCCTAGATGAAAATGACTTTGACACCTCTGCTCTATGACATCCTTACACCTTACTAGGTTGACTAATCTACGTGCTCCATTTTTCCTTGGCGTCGGTTCTACTTTAGGAGCCTTTACCAACAAATTGTCCGAGAACAATCTATCTAGGGCAACGCAAATATAAAACCCGCATGTCAATGGCTTTAATGTATTTTCAAGTGTACCCCGGACTGTGAGAAATTCTAAGGTTTCATACTTTAGGGTAAAAGCAGAGTAGCAGGTGCTATTTTTACGGCCATAATTGCGTCCAAAATTACGCTTGTGAAATTGCTTAAAAATTACGCTTGTGAAATGCGCTTCATGTGAACGACAAGGCTGATTTTACATGACCCCAAGGCATCGCTGAGGTAGCTTTGCCCTACTCACCTGTCAAGTCACACACACAGCCAGACCACCCCCTCCCTTTTTCCCCTTCCTTTAGTCCCTTTGCTACCGTGGCCCCACCAATGTTGACACTGACTCCCGATTTGGGAATGAATTGGCCACAGCAGCCTTTTTAAATTAACAATATAAACATTATAAATTTAACAACCAGTATAATACATAAATAACAATCCTGTAAATATTATATATATAATTATATAATAGGAATATGTACCCCCAAAATTTACCCTTACCCCAAAACCTAAAGCTCCATTTTAACCAATGTATCTAATTATAATATATATATATATATATATATATTATAATATATATAAAATAATTACACTCACCGGCCACTTTATTAGGTACACTGTCCAATGCTCGTTAACACTTAATTTCTAATCAGCCAATCACATGGCGGCAACTCAGTGCATTTGGGCATGTAGACATGGTCAAGACAATCTCCTGCAGTTAAAACCCGGCATCAGTATGGGGAAGAAAGGTGATTTGAGTGCCTTTGAACGGGGCCCATGGTTGTTGGTGCCAGAAGGGCTGGTCTGAGTATTTCAGAAACTGTGATCTCCTGGATTTTCACGCCAACCATCTCTAGGGTTTACAGAAAATGGTCCGAAAAAAAAAAAAACACCCAGTGAGGGCAGTCCTGTGGGCGGAAATGCCTTGATGATGCCAGAGGTCAAAGGAGAATGGGCAGACTGGTTCGAGCTGATAAAAAGGGCAACAGGGGACTCAAATGGCCACCCGTTACAACCAAGGTAGGCAGAAGAGCATCTCTGAACGACAGTACGGCGAACTTTGAGGCAGATGGGTACAGCAGCAGAAGACCACACCGGGTGCCACTCCTTTCAGCTAAAACAGGAAATTTGGGCTCCAATTTGCCCAAGCTCATCGAAATTGGACAGTAGAAGATTGGAAAACGTTCCCTGGTCTGATGAGTCTCGATTTCTGCTGCGACATTCGGATAGTAGGGTCAGAATTTGGCGTCAACAACATGAAAGCATGGATCCATCCGCCTTGTATCAACGGTTCAGGCTGGTGGTGGGGGTTTGTCATGGTGGGGGGAAATATTTTCTTGGCACTTTTTGGGCCCCCTTGGTACCAATTGAGCATCGTTGCAACGCCACAGTCTCCCTGAGTTTGTTGCTGACCATGTCCATCCCTTATGACCACAATGTACCCAACATCTGGTGGCTACTTTCAGCAGGATAATGCGCCATGTCAAAAAGCTGGAATCATCTCAGACTGGTTTCTTGAACATGACAATGAGTTCACTGTACTCAAATGGCCTCCACAGTCACCAGATCACAATCAAAAAGAGAAATCTTTGGATGTGTGGAACGGGAGATTCCCCATCATGGATTTGCAGCCGAGAAATCTGCGGCAACTGTGTGATGCCATCAGTCAATATGGACCAAAATCTCTGAGGAATGCTTCCAGCACCTTGTTGATCTATGCCACGAAGAATTGAGGGGGGGTTCTGAAGGGAAAAAGGGTCCAACCTTTTACTTAGCTGGTGTACCTAATAAAGTGGCCGGTGAGTGTATAGATATACCTCCCCAAAACACTATCCCCAACAACCAAAGACACCACCGTCCATGGGGCCAAGGGCCTTGGAGCTAACATCGGCCGGCGACCAAAAATCCCGAAGGGAAACCACCGTTACCCAGCTGTACTCCACTGGCACGGGGGCCCAAAAAGCCTACTTTATGGCTCCGCCATTTTGCTCCTCCGGGGATAACACCCTGAAGGAGCCCCCCTTCGCCGGGCCGACCCAATACCAAAATGCTGAGGGAATCCTATCCCGAAGGACTCCCTCCCCAATTATTCATCCAACCCCAAGAACCTCAGCCGCCACCGTGAGCGTCACATGACCACCTCATGTACGCGACACCCCATCACACCAAGGGCTGTCTCAATCCCTTCTTGCAACCCGAGGGCCCACAAGTCCAAGCCAACAGCCGTCAGGTGAACCCCATCCCGTCTCCAGAAATTGCCTTCACCCGACTCCAGCTCCGGGTGCCGCACCAATACTCCCCCTTCCGGGCCCACAAATTTTCCTATCCCCCTGTTAATCTTCCCGAGTGCGATTTATGCTTGCCCCCGAGCGAGCCCCCTCCACTGGTGCCGGAATACAATATCCGACCAAACTATCACCAAATTCGGAATAGGACGTCCAAAAACTGCAACAGGTCATGCTTCAAAATTCCTAACTAATTCCCCGGGACGTCAGGGATCCCAGATCATTGCCCCAGCAGCAGCCCCAGGATCTTCCGGAGGCCTGTCCCACTCTGCATACCGCATAAACTCTGGCACCACCCCCAACCACCGCATACCACCCCGTCCAATCCAACGAAACCGTCGCCACGGCCGGGAAAAACCCAGTTGTTGCCCGTCTGGTCGAACATCAGCTCTCTCCGCCCCCCAGAAAAACATATGAATGCCCCAGAATCCAAACCAACGCGGACCGGGAGCTGGAAGAAAAGAAAAAAATACATTAAAAAACCCCCCCCAAGCGTCTCCCAACCCCCCCCCCCCTATTTCATTAAATGCTAGACCCCGCTACCAAGTGTGGGCGAACATAAATCCTAAAGCTGTCCGACTCCCATCTCCCAATTCTCCGCACCAAGTCCGGACTTAAACCCAAGCCAGCGGCCTCAGTCGCCGCCCCAATTCGAAAAGAGTGTGGTGCAAAATCCGAACCTTCAAGACCCAGCCGCTCCAGACTTTTACAGAAGACCGCTGAAAATTGGAATCTGGACAGATAAGACCCATCTTCATGCACCAGGACTGGTCCCTCTGACGCTGCCTGGAAACAAACGAAAATCCCGGAAGCATTTCAGAGGGCACATCACTCCCCCTTAAACCCCCACCTAATACCACCCTTTTCCCCCGCCCTATTTGGTCGGTCTTTGATCGTCTGACCCAAAAGACCAAGGCGTCCCCCGGGCCCCCAGACATCCGCCGCCTGCAAACCTCCACCCCTCCTCCGACTAGACGAAACAAGCTCCCCAACTCGCAATGCACCGAAAAATGCAAGTGAGAAAGCCAACCTAAATAGGGATTACTCGAACGAGGTGCTCGCCACATCCACCAAAACTCCCCCAAGCGCTCTAACAGGGCAAAGACCACCGGGCGCCGTGAACCCCTAGCCACCCGGCCGAGTTTTAAAAACCCCTAAAACGCCCGAGAAATCACAAAAACCTTAGTGAGGTCCCCCCTCCTCCGCCATGAAAACCGAAAGCCAGCCCCGACATAAACTTGGACACTTTTCCCGCCGACCACCCGCTGCGATGTACGTGCGCCACCAAGCATAGCAGCGCCCCAGCTTATCCTCCTCTGAGGAAATCGAACCAAAAATCCCTCAACCACTCTGTCCAAAAACCCCAAGCTGCTTAAAAGCATGCAGGTCCCCCCTGCCAGCGAAGCACGAATCAAATGGTCAGCATCCCGGAGGCCACTTTCCAGAGATGATGAGGGCACTCCTCTCCCACGCCCGCCGCTGATGGGGCCAGAGCCCTGAACCGCTCCCACTGCAAGCGAGCAGAGAGTCAGAAAACCCCATTCAATACCCCGGGAAAACATGCTCCCCCCACCACCAAGAGTTCAGCTCCAAGCAACGGAGCCCCAATAACCGCAGCAGGCGAACCACTGGAGGGGATGAAGCTGACAGGTTGTTGATGGCTTGCACCACCCCCAAATTGTCGCAATGAAACCTGACTTTCCTGTCTCTGACTGTTCCCCCCCAGCTCAACGGCTACCACAATGGGGAAAAGTTCCAGAAAAAGCCAAGTTCCTGACCAAAGGCGAGTTTACCCATGAGTTTAGGCCCCGGGGCCGCGCACCAGCTTGTGCCGCAGTTTACCCCAAAGCCGAGCTGCCCGCTGCATCGGTGAAAAAAGTCACCTCCTGATTCGTCACTTCCCTCCCTTATAATGGACCGACATTATACTTCACTAAAAAGGATCCCAGACCCCCAAATCCTCCCTATGCTCCTGATTCAAGCGCACAAAGTGATGTGGTTTTTTACCCCACGGTCGACCTAGCCAAGCCCGACAGAACACCCGGCCCATTTTGGGATAATCCTGCAGGCAAAATTGAGTTTGCCCAGCAGTGACTGCAGCTCCCGCAGCGACACCTTCCTCAATGGCCCTACCCTCTGAACTTCCTCCTGTAAGGCCCGCAGCTTCTCCATCGGCAACCTACACTACATGGCAACCGTATCGATGCAAATACCCAGAAAGTTTGAACAAGAAAAGAGGGGCCCTCAGTCTTCTCCGCCCCCAGAGGAACCCAAAACGATCCGCCACCCAATTCAGCGATTGCAACAATGACCCGCAAACTGGAGAACCCGCGGCCCACACACAAGAATCGTCTTTGGTAATGGATGATGGAAGTCAGACCCGACACATCCCGCACAACCCACTCCAAAAAAGAACTAAACGCCTCAAAGTAGGCGCAGGACAACGAACAGCCCATCGGGAGGCACCTATCCACAAAATAACTTCCCTCCCAAAAACACCCCAACAAATGCACACTCTCAGCATGCACAGGCAATAATCGAAAAGCCGACTCGATATCCGCCTTTGCCAACAACGACCCCCCCAAAAAGTCGAACCAACGCTACAGCCTCATCAAAGGACGTGTAAACTACGGAACACAACTCCGGGTCTATTCCGTCATTAACGGAGCACCCCTTCGGGAACGATAGGTGATGTATGAGCCGAAACTTGTTCGGCTCTTTTTTGGGTACCACCCTAGCGGTGATACCACTAAATCCGGACAAGGTGGCCTTTTAAAAGGCCCCGCCATTCTCCCTAGCAACACCTCCTTCTTTAATTTTTCCGACACCACCGACGGATGTCATATGCCGACTTCAGGTTCTTAACTGAAAAAGGAACCTGATGACCCGGAGAAGGGATCCTGAACCCAGACGCAAAACCCTCCTGCAATACGCGCGCCATCGCCCGATCCTAAACCTGGCCAGAAACGGTCCATCTCGCGCGGCCTCACCGGCGTCATGCCCATAGCTATTGGCGCTCCTCCTTTTTCCCTTCCCTTCTTGAAGCATCTGGACATCGCATGGGAGGAGGCTACGCAGAACGAACAGATATGCCTAAATTTTCATCCTGTCCCGAATTTACATTGCCGCTGTTAAACTGCCAGCAGGCCCCTTTCTGTCCCCCACTTGACCCCGGCCCCACCCCCCCTATTGGAAACCTCCATGGTGGCGGCGCCGGCCCCCCCCTGAAAGGGCTGGCCAAAAATTCGGGGGGGCCATAACCTTTAACCACAGACCAATATCCTTTTGGTCCCAACGAATCGACGGCCTGACCGCTTTCCTCTGCCTGAACCCCTCATCGTAACGCAACCAAGCCATGCCGCCATACGCCCGCTACGCTCACCAATCGAGTCCATATAACAAAAAAAGCGCCGAACAGTTCTCTGCGCCTTTTCCCCAATCACGCTTGCCAATATGGCAAACGCTTGCAGCCAATTGGTAAACGTCTGGGGAATCAACGCCACCTCCTCTTCTCCTCCTCTTCCTTCTTGCTTTCTTCCTTTTTTCCCCTTGTCCAAATTAAATTTTTCCAAGGGGAGGAGGGAGAAAATTTCCACACACTTATCCCTCCAAATCTTCTCGCGCAGCTCCTTCTTTAAGTACGCCCCAAGCAGGCCTTCAAAGCAGACATGCACCTTGCCCCGGGCCCTGTCATCCAACCGCACGCTGTCCTGTTGCTCCCTGTCAGTTTGCCGGATACCGTAACACCCCTACTATGCCTAGACAGCCCAGAATCCACTTCAGAACGCCCTACCCCTACCGCCGTGTTACCGCTGCCCAGCCCCGCTGGCGAAACCCACGCCCCCATCGGACCGGGACCCCCACTGCAGACCCCCCACTCTCCATACGGGCCAGCAATGCCGCACCGCATCCGCCAAGCCACCTGCTCCCACACCAGCCCCCCCCTGCGCCTCCCCGAACAGCCCCCTGGCCTTGCGCTGAGACCCCACTCCAACACTGCCCGCCCGGGATCGCAAAAAGCAGGGGAAATGAACCAGACATAGATGTGTATCACCAGGTGCGTGGGCGCTGTGAACCCACCAGCCGTACCCTGCGCATTCGCCCGTCGTCGCGCTGCCAGATCTGGTCGTCTGCCGTTGCCCGACAGCCGGGTCAAGGGCCCTTTAGACCCCATCCGGGGAGGCCGACCGGCGCAGGCTGTGGGGGGATCGTCGCTCTCCATCCTCCTGCGGAGCACCTGTCGCTGCTGACGCCGCCTCTCAGGGCCGACCGGTTGTCGCCCACTGGGACCGCTCGGGTCCACGCCTCCACCGATCCGTCCGCTGTCCCGATCACCCGTCCTCCGTCGCCGGGCAGTCCCCCCGACCGGAACCTCGCCAGAAGGGACCGCCGTAACCACCGACCGGATCGCTGGCACAGGGCGACAGCTGGACCCTCCCCAGGCTGGTTGACGGGTCCGCTGCCCCCCGCAGAGCTTGCCGGCCACTTGGATTTTCCCCCCGCGCCGAGAGGACCGACCCCGGGCCCTTGGGCGATCCCCCCGACCCGGAGGGGCTCCCACGGCGGCGGCGAGCCCTCGGTGTACATTCAGGGCTCAGCCCTGCGGAGGCCTGACCCGCCTTCTGCGCTCACTTCTGTCTTCTACCTGAAGCGCCTCCACAGGTCCTGCACCCCCAACACCGACCGGACTGCCCCCTGTAGCCATGCAGCCCTCTCACTGCCACCAATCGCCCAGTTCTTCCACCTGTGGGTCGACCATGGCTGGAGCATGCAGCGGGGGGTCCTGTCTATTCTCTCCCACGCTGCGCTGTCTGCTCCTCGGGGGCCTAGGGCGGGGCTTAAATAACCTCGCCCCCACCGGGCCGACACCGTTAGCCACGCCCCCTAATGCATTAGCCACGTCCCCGGCGTGTTAGCCACACCCCCCGAATGCCTCATGCGCTCCGGACACGCCCATCGAGCCGGGTCATGTCGCGCCTCCCCCGAGGGGGCGGGGCCCAAGTCCAGCGCGTCACTTTATATTCAGTGAAGAGAGATTTTGGGGGACATGTATATAAACTTGGTCTAAGACTTTTCTTGTTGCCCTTAGCAACCTATCACAGCGCCCCTTTCATTTTTTCAGAGCACCATATGAAATGAAAGGGGCGCTCTGATTGGTTGCTAAGGGCAACAGGACAAGTCCTTGAGCAAGACAGTTTTTATACATGTCCCCCTTAATGCTTGCCAATGGTCAAATTTCGGCGCACATTTCGCGTCATATTTGCACTCTAATACGAGCGAGATGCCGAAATTACCGTAATCCACAGCTCTCATAGAGAACTATGGATTACGTCTCCTCTCCCCACTCGTACAATACGATCATATTGTACGCTCGGGGAGACGAGTGACATGTCTATGGGGCTGACGGGCTGCCCGGCCCCCTCGTGTCACAGGAGTACGCGCCGACTAGCGCACCTCCCAAACACCCGACGTAATTGTACGCCCCGCAATTACGCCATGTGAACAGAGCCTCATACAGGTCACATCATGTAATCCAGAAGTGTAGTGAAGTGAAAGTCCCAGATTTAGGGGATGTTCACACGGCTTATTTAGCCGCATATTTTGGCGCGCATTGCGCTTAATACGTGGCGAGATAACGGTAATCCATAGCTCTCATATTGAGCTATGGACTACATGTTCCCCCCCCCCCCTCCCCCCGCACATACAACACGATCGTATTGTATGCGCGGGGGGAGAATGGACCTGTCAATTGTGAGCGGCGAGTACGCTCCGCTGACAATGAATGTCTATGGGGCCGGGGCCCAGCCGCCGCCCCTCCACCCCCCCCCCCCCCGTGCTTTAGAATTACGTGCTGATCAGCGCGTGATTCCAAAACACCTGGCGTATTGCGGTGCGTACTATATGCGCCCCAATACGCCGTGTGAACATTATCCCTACAGAATAAACTGCACTAATCCATTTTAGATCTGTGGATATGACACTATTGGAAGATTGGATCGTTGCTTGGTCTAGATAATAGCAGACTTCATGCTTGTACTCAGCTGAATGGTGAATAGAAAGGTTTACAAGCCTTGGACAACCTGAAAACTAGAAGGAGCACCCCCTGAGCATGCCTTGAGGAGGAGGGTCTCCCCTGGGGACTCTCACGTTACCTTGCAGATAATGCCCTCCAGCTGAAGTATTACAGGGACAAATTCCAATTAGATTGATTGTGAATCACTTCATGCAGAATGAACATGATTTGTATCCAAATTACAATTCCTCTGAATCTGATAAATTCTCAATGATTTATTCCCATGGAAGAGACATAAACAGGGGTGCAGACATAGGGGTGAAGATAAAGGGGGTGAAGAGATAGGGGTGACGCTATATGGGGGGAAGATATAGGGGGTGCAGATCGAGGG
Organism: Phyllomedusa bahiana; assembly: GCA_025379985.1. NCBI lineage: Eukaryota > Metazoa > Chordata > Amphibia > Anura > Hylidae > Phyllomedusa > Phyllomedusa bahiana. Next base: position 12,435 of record JAODAL010021308.1, on the reverse strand, counting down.
GGCGAAGGTATAGGGGGGGAAAGTACATCCCCCCAGGCAGGTCCCCTGTTGGGCCAAAGGCCCCGTTCACACAGCTTATTTTCCCGACGGATTGGCGTTTGTAATCCGCCCCGGGATTTGCGCTTCAATACCCCAATTTCCGTCGGGTCATTACGGTAATCCACTGCTCCATTGAGAACAGTGGAACCGCCCCGCCCCTCCCCTCGGGCGAATCCGCCGCGGGGGAAAAATTTTCCTGCCATTTTTACGGCGCGGACGGCCCCGAAAAACTTTGCATTGTCTAGGGGCCGGGAGGGCGCCCCCCCGCGCCCCGGCCCCGCCCCCGTCCTGCCCTTATTCCCGGATTTGTGCGTCAATACGGCCCCACAAACCGTGGGGGGAAAAAAAAAGCCTTGCACGGCCTAAACCCCCCCTATTTCCACAAAAGCCAGTGTTTTCATGACCCGGAAAAGTCAAGGCTTGTTTACAGACTTTGCATTGGGCCCAGAAGCTTCCACAGACACCTCTTAAAGTTAACCCGTCAGGTGTTTTTTGCTGCCCTATCAAAACAGGTTATGCGACAATGCTAAAATTTGGTGGGGGCCCCAAAAACCCCCCCTGGACAACGGGAATGCCCCAAAATGGTCTGGGAACACCCATTTTGGGACACAGCTTGAGCAAGCCCCATGCCAAATATCCTTTTGGGGCCCCCCGTTTTTGGGGAAGGGGGAGAGAAGCTGAGCTCTTTGAAATATAGGTTTATATGATTTACAGCAGGATTTCTAGTAGAAAACAGAGTAAATCCTTAAAGTACTTCTAGAAAAGAAAGTAAAAGTCCTGCTTATCGCCCACATACAGTGATTATAACTGTAAGTGGACAGGGTAAGCAGGACTTTGTCACTTAAGGGTCCTTGGATTTACTCCGTTTACTCAGAAAATCCGCTCTAAATACATAACCCTAAATATCCCAGAGCTCAACTTCTTTCCTTTCGAAAAAAATCCTTATATCTCAGAGCTCGCTTCCCCCCCTATATAAAACCCCCTATATATCACAGAGCTCACTTCTTCTCCTCTATCATGAAAACCCTAATATCACAGAGCTCAGTTTTCCCCTTTCCTCTATCATAAAAAACCCTAAATATCACAGATCAGTTTTCTCTCCCTCATCATAAACCCTAATCAAGGTCAGCTTCTCTCCTCTATTTAAAAACCCTTTATCCAAAAAGGCTCAGCTTTCTCTAATATAACCCTATATATCACAGACCCCCATTTTTCTCTCCTCTATATATAGCCCTATATATCACAGAGCCTTTTCTGTCCTCTATCAAAACCCTTTTTTAACAGGCTCATTTTCTCTCCTCTATCTTTAAAAACCTATATATCACTTTGCCAGCTTCCTCCTCTTTATAAACCCTATATATCCAGAGCTCAGTTTCTCCCTTATCATAAAACCCCCATATATCACAGAGCTCAGCTTTTCCTCTATCAAAAAACCCCTAATATCATAGGTCAGCTCTACCCCCCCCTACATATCCCCCTATAATCACAAACTCGCTTCTTCCTTCTACTTTAAAACCCTTATTCACAGACCAGCTCCTCCCCCTCTATCATAAAACCCCTAATAACCAGACCAGTTCTCCCCCTCTATCATATAACCCTATATATCATAGAGTCAGCCCCCTGTTTATCATATCCAGTGTGGGATAGATGATGGGTTCCCCCAAAAAGATTTAATTCTAAGGGCCCCACCCCAAAGCTCCAAAACCCTCCCCGGGCCCTCTGCCCCCGTGTGCTTTCTGAGTCTCCCCCACAATTGCAGCAGGACCCCGGGTGCTAAACAAAAAAGGTCTAAAGATTTTTGTCCCCCCCCCACAATTATCCATTTTTTTTAAGAAAAAAATTACAAACAGCTAAAACACGTACTTAGTAAAAAAACCACAAAAATGATCATACAGTTACCAAAAAAACACAGTAAAACAAATCCGACCCAAAGCCAAATAATTTCACTAAGACAAATCCCCGCCACAATAAAAGACGTATTTAAAACTGTTACAAAGGGACTAAATTTACCTCCTGTCATAACCAACTGAAAGTGAATTGAAACTGATGAAAAAATTGCCCCTGAAAATACAGCAAAAAGTTAAAACAAGTACAAAAAACTTTTAATAAAAAAAAATAATTTACTCTACAAGTAAGAGCCAGAAGGTTTGAAATGCGTCAGTGAGATGGCAGCTGTATGTTTTAAAACTTTTTTTTTATTAAAAAGTTTAGTGTTTTGACTTTTCTTGTGCTGGAATACAGACAATCTTGCATTCTCATAGAGATAGTGCAGCAGGGAACTGGGACTGTACGGCAGTGCATGGAGACTACAAAAGTGCCAGTCGAACAGCAGAGCCGGAGCTAAAAAGGGTGCAAGGGCTGCACGCCAGTGACGTAGACTGCATGGCACAGCAGGGAAAAACTGTATCCCCAGGCACGTAACTTTATGGCAGAGAAAAGGGAGGCGTATGGGCAGAGTATGGAGGCTGTACACCAGAGCATGGAAGCTGCATGCAAGTGCACGTAGACTGTATGGCACAGCATGGAGGGCACTGATTTGCACGTAGCTGATGGCAAAGCATGGAGGCGATGCCATGACATAGACTGTTGGCAAAGAAATGGAGGCGTCACCAGGCACATAGATGTACACCAAAGGGTATGGAGGCTGTTGGGAGAGCATGGGTTTTGTACGGCAAGTTGGGAAAAGACGTATGCCAGTGCATGTAGACTGTATAGCAGAGCATGGAGGCTGTACGGCAGAGCATGGAGGCTGTACGGCAGAGCATGGAGGCTGTACGCCAGTGCATGTAGACTGTTTGGCAAAGCATGGAAGCTGTACGCCAGTGCACATAGACTGTACACCAGAGCATAGAGGCAATGGCAGGCTGGAGTTTGTAGACAGCGTTGGAAAACTATAGGCCCCATTGAAAGTAGCCCGTATAGCAAGCATCAGGCTGTAGGCAAGCATGGAGGCTGTACGGCAGAGCAGGGGGCTGACGGCAAAGCTAAAAATATAAGGGCAGTGCACAGAGACTTCCAGTTTTTGGACTAAAGAGGTCATATAAGCTTTGTGTGCAATGTCCTTAGGAGAGAACCTCTGTCACTGGCGATGAAAAGCCTTTGACTCGTACTAGAAAAAAGTTATGCTTGGAATTCCTCTAGAGAATAATGCAAAGAGCAGCGCATACATGGCTAGCCACAGCCTCAGCCACAGCAGTGACAAAAACCAAATACCCTCTCAAAGGTGGATAGTCCTGGTGACCTTTAAAGTGAGTAGAGACCACTCTGAACAGCAGGTGTTTGTCACATGTTCACATTATACACTTATTGTAATTTTTTTTTAAGGCGACACTTTCATGGGTTTAAAATAATACTGTAAAATGGGTTTTAAGACCCTATTTAACGTGGTATTTCAACCTTTTTTTTTCATGGGGATTTTTTAAGGGTTTCATGGAGGGTTCCTTTGTAAAATATTAGCTCCACACAGGATGTATCCTGCTGTCCTGTCACCCGCAATCTCATTGTTAGCTCTTTTTGTCTCCTCTGCAAAAGGTGGGCTGGCCTTTTAGTGCATTTTTAAAAGGGGGGGCCCCGGGTTTCCTCATACATTCCCGTACGCACGTCAGGAAAAGGGGGGAAAATGTAATTTGTGCAGGTCTGTACTCTTGAGGTCTCGATGTCTTCATGTATCCATCTTTTAGGTTAGCTCACCCAGGCATTAAGGGGGTTGTGGGGGACATTGGTGGTATATTGATATGAAATGCCATCAAGATGTCATAGATGCGCTGAGTACAGCTAAGCGCGCCATTCGGCAGTACTCAGAACTCTGATTAATTCTAATGGGAGAGTCCCGACCGCCCCACTGTTTAAAACGTAAAAGTTTTGGTCTCATTTTCTAATTGGCCCATCTGATCATATATGTCCTATGATATTAAAGAACATAGATAATATATGTTCTAGTTATTCATCATAAGCTCAGCTCCCCTCCCTATTATAAAAATATATACCCAGACTCAGTCCTCTCCTCTATCATTAAAACCCCCATAATTTACAGAGCCAGCTTTTTCTCCTCAATCATATAAACCCTATATATCACAGAGCTTTTAGCTTCTCTCCCCTTTTCTTAAATCCTATATAAACCCAGAGGTCAGTCCCCTCCTTCCCCATCAAAAACACTATATATTACAGAGTCAAGCTCCTCTTCCCCGTTCATTATAACCCATAAAAATCCACATAGTCAGCCCTCTTCTCTTTTAATAAAACATATATACACAAAACAGCTCCTCTCAAATTTAAAACCCTATATAACAAAGAGCTTTAAACTTCCCCTCCCTCTATTTAAAAAACCCCTATATTCACAGAGCTCACTCCTCTCCTCTTCATATAACCCTATCATCACAGGCTCACTTTCTTCCTCTCTCATATAACCCTTTAATATCACAGAGCTCGCTTTTCCCCCTATCTTAAACCCATAATACAGAGCTCACTTCTCTCCCCATCATATAACCCTTAATCAAGAGCTCAGCTTCTCTCCTCTACCCATATAACCCCTTTTTAAACACAGAGCTCAGCTTCTTCCCCTTTTCATATAACCCATATACCAGAGCTCACTTTTTCTCCTCTATCATATAACCCTATAAATTTTCCCAAACTTGCTCCTTCCTCTTCAAAAACCCTACATCCAATCTCAGCTTCCTCCCTCTATCAATAAAACCCTTTAATCACAGAGCCAGCTCCCTCCTTTCCCCTATAAAACCCCATATATCACAGAGCCCAGTTTCTCTACATTAACCTATATCCGGCCCGCCCCCCCCTCTATCATATAAAAACCCATATATCACAGGGAACAGTCCTCCCCCTATCTATAACCCTATATATCACCCGGCTCAGTTTTCCCTCCTCTATCATATAATCCTTATTCACAGAGCCCCAGTTTCCTCCCTATCAAAAAAACCCATCACTGACCCCCACTTTTTTCTCCCCCTCCCCTTTCATATAACCCTATATATCACTGAGTCAGCTTCTCCCCTCTATCATATAACCCCCATATACACAGAGCTAGCCCTCTCCCCCTATCAAAAACCAAAATATCACAGAGCCCCGCTTTCTCTCCCTTTCATAAAAAAACCCCCTCACGAGCTCAGCTTTTTCCCCCCTCTTTCATATAACCCCCTTTTAAACACAGATCGCTTTTCTTTTCCTATTAATCCCGCTCTCAATAGGGGGGCACAAAACCACTTGACATGTTCCCTTTTTTAAATTTTTTAATGGGCCCCTTTTGGGGAGAAGTCACTTAGGCATCCCCCCAGGTTTTTGTCAAAATTTTTTTTTTATTTTTTTTTTTTTTTAAATGGCTCTTAAATTTCCAATAAAATATATAAAATTTTTTCAAAGGTCCCTAAGGATACACTGGCACAAGGCCAGAGCCTAAAGGGGTTAAGTTTTGTCAGAAGAACATAAACAAACCCTAGAGGGAGGTGTCACCACCTGGCCAGGTCTGTAAAAGCAGGGAGAGGTTCCCCCGGGAAAAAAAATAAAGCAAATCAAACAGCAAAATGTATTTTTGAAAAATTCTTTATTTTCTTTGCCTACAAGTTTAAAGCTAAGAAAAGCTCAAAAAAAACCATTTTAAACAAAAAAATGCCAATTCCCCCCCTTAATGGGGGGAAAACCCCCCCCCCCCCCAACCCCCCCCCCCCCCCCCCCCCCCCGCCGGAAGAGGGGCGGCGAAACCCCCCGCTTTCCCCCAGCGGGGGTTCCCCTTTAAATGACCGTGGCAAGGCAGCACCAGGGCGCGCGCCAGCGCCCACCGGGCCTTTCATACAGGCGGGTGAAGCGGGCCCCCCGCCCCCCCCCCCCTCACCCCCCATGGCCCCGTAAAAAGCTGCTTGTACGGGGGGAGGCAGGAGGGCGTCCCCCCCCGCTTTTCCCCCGAAAGAAAAGCTTTTCGGGACCCCCGGACATACAAAGGTCAGCGTCGGGGTGGGTGGATGGGGCGACTGTAATTCCCCCCTGCGATGCGGAAACCCCTTTGGGCCAAAGCCCCGCCGGGCCCGGGGAAACTCCAAGTTGGAGGCGCTGCAGGGAACCTGGTGAAGGGAAATAGTTTTTTTTATTTAAAATTTTTTTTTTGCAATAGGGGCAAAAACCTTCTTTTTAAGGACACTGCCCCCCCCCAAGGGGGGAAAAACCTGGGTATAGGACCCAAACCCGGCCTAAAAGGGGCACACCGCCCCATAGGGGGCACTAAACCTGGCTACAAGGGGGGCACTACCTGGCCCCTAATGGGATCCTGGCTATAACAGGCACTACCTGGTTACAAGGGGGCACTACCTGGGTATAAGGGGGAATTTCCCGGGCTAAAGGGTGGCACTAAAATTGGGAAGGGGGCACTACCTTTGGCTAAAAGGGGGCAATACCTGGCACGAGGGGGGCCCTACCTGGCGACGAGGGGCCACTACCTGGAGACAAGGGCCCCCCCTATGATACCGGGGCCCCCAACCGGGAAATTTGGGCCCCCAACCGGCAAAGGGGGGCACTATCGCTATAAGGGACCCCTCACCGGTCCATGACATGCATACTCGCGGGTGAAAAAGGGGGGATATCGCGCCGGGGGGGCAAGGCGTAAAACCCCTAGTTTTTCTATAAAGCTATGGATTGCCATAATTGCCGTCGTTCACCGTATTAAGCGCAAATAATGGGGAAAAGCAACCCGAATTTTCTCTGTTGAACAAAACACTAAGGCAATAAAAAAATTTTAAGTCTTATGCAATATGGAATGCTGTAAAGGCTTCACCTATTACCAGGTTCACATGGTGTTTTGGACCCTAATGTCATTTTTTTTGTGTGCACTTTGACACTTTGATAATCAGAAAAAAAATGTGCATGTCAAAATGCATACATAGAAAGTGACATTAGGGTCCCATTGACTTACATGGGAATGGTGGATTGGGGCCACGCTGTTTTTCTTGCACCCTGTTTGCCACATTATGTGCTGCACAAAATATAAAATGTGGGTGCAGGACTATTACCAGTACATAAAAAAGACTTAAAAAATGGGTAAAAGCAATGAAAAGGGTTTTCCTTTAAAAGGAGAAAACCTGCATGAGAATAAGCACAAAAAATAAGCACCAAAAGACACATCAACAGGGGCGTAGCTATAGGCGATGCAAGGGAAGCAGTTAGTACCAGGCCCTGGAGCCTAAGGGGACCTAAAGGCCTCTCTGCCAAAAGAATACACCAGTATTATAAATGGCACATGGTAGGTGGAGGCACTTTTATAGATTTTGCATTGGGACCCCAGGCTTTTCCCCCTTCCCCGGGGCAAGTCCATTACACAGGGTTTGGGAAAACAAATGCTGTGGGTCTTTCTGACCCAGAACATTTTTGCTGTAAGTACAGAGGTTTGATTCCCCCCCCCTATTTTTTTACTGTAAGGGAAAACATAATCACCCCCCAAATTTGAGGGATAATCCAAAAAAGTTTTTTGGTTTTTTTTGTGCAAAGTGCGCCCCAGAGGTCTTTTTTCTGCCCTTATGGAGGAGCACAATATGTAAATAAAGTATTAAAAATAAATATATAAAGAGACCTGAAAGCATTCTAGTTTTGAGGCAATTTTTTCCAAAACATAATGGATCATAGTGCCCGGAATGAGGACTCGCCCTGTTTTCCCTTCTATCGAGGGTCCAGGGGATTGTGGCCAACATGTCTATCTCTCCATACAGACCGGTATTAGTTGTAGGATTAGAACGTTTACCTTTTCCCTTTTTTAGTTGTGTTGGGTTCTGTATACAGGATATAAAAGTTCTGCTAGTTTCATTGGCAACCCTCCAGCAAACTAGATAAGTTTTACTTTTTTTTATTTTTTTTATTTAAAGGGTTTGTATCATTTCATTAAATGGTCTTCAGAATAAGGGGACAGTCAAAAGAAGCAACTTTGCAATTGGATGTCATTAAGCAAAGCTGTCTTGTTTTCACAGAATTCCTTATCTTCGTTTTCTGTAAACAAATTTCTCCAGTGCTGGTCAGATAGACGGATCCCTCCTCCTTGCATTTCATTAGCTGAGGGCTCTAATCATTTACATTCTGTTCAGCCCCCCCGGCCGGCTGTATTCACGGAGCTTGCATTCCTGCCTCTCACTCAGAATTAGGGGCCGACAATAATTTCACTCTATACAGCCAGCTGCCTCCTCATTGACACTGCAGCTGTCTCTATAATCAGAAAACAGCAGGATTGTGCCACGGTGCCTTAATGCTCCATGCGTGTAAAGGGGCCGACAAAAATTTCACTCTATACAGCTAACTGCTTCTCATTGATCACTGCAGCTACAGCTACAATCAGAAAACAGCTAGAATTGTGCCACAGTGCACTTATGTTAAACATGAAGGGAGACGGATCTGTGCTGTGGATGGATTCAACTGTAGCAAAACCTCCATGCTGTGAGAGATCAGTGCTAGAGTTCATAGAAGACTGTCTAGACTGAATGCAAGCCTGTGGTATGTAAACAGCTCTTACAAAATAAGACTGCATAGGGAGAGGACAGTGTTATGTGGAGGGGGGGGGGCTAAAGCGAGCTTGTACAGTGAAGGGGGGAGTATGTCATCCCCCCTTCAGTTAAGAAACACCCAGCTGGGAGGGGAAGAAACGCCCCTGGATTTCAGGAAGTGAGAGCATCAAGCTTCAAGAGAACAGCCCAAATGAAGAAGCGATATATCCCCTTTAAGCAGTCATCAAAGAGATCTATGCAGTGAAGCGCCTTCTATAGGTTTTGGAATAGTGGCGTACTCTAGGCTTCCACAACTCACGGACATAATGAATGAAGGGGATCATAGATCTTAAAAAATTGCTGGATATCAGTTCTTGTCTTATTTTATGATTCAGAGTACAAAGTAGTTTATCCATATATTCTGTGGAACCAATGTTCTGTTGTTATCGTGTTTCTATATCTTAATTTTTCTATAAAGCCTTTTGAATAGGAAAAAGGGAAAAATAAATAAATATATGAAGAAAAAGTATGCAGCAATCCAGATAAGTAAGAAAAAAGTGAAGTAAACCGGTACTTTATTCACCCATGAACTAGTCTTTTTCAAGCCTCTATTTTAGAACTGAAACGTTGCAAGTTCATGGGTGAATAAAATACTGGTTTACTTCACTTTTTCTTACTTATTTGGAGGGCTATGGAATTTTTATTTTTATACATTGTGGTTTTGGACAATACCTATCCGCTGGCGACCACCATTCTTCTTCTTTTGTGTGCTGCATTATATATACACTCACCGGCCACTATATTAGGTACACCATGCTAGTAACGGGTTGGACCCCCTTTTGCCTTCAGAACTGCCTCAATTCTTCGTGGCATAGATTCCACAAGGTGTTGCAACGATGCTCAATTGGTACCAAGGGGCCCAAAGAGTGCCAAGAAAATATTCCCCACACCATGACACCACCACCACCCGCCTGATCCGTTGATTCAAGGCAGGATGGATCCATGCTTTCATGTTGTTGACGTCAAATTCTGACCCTACCATCCGAATGTCACAGCAGAAATCGAGACTCATCCAGTCCAGGCAACGTTTTTCCAATCTTCTACTGTCCAATTTCGATGAGCTTGGGCAAATTGGAGCCTCAGTTTTCCTGTTCTTAGCTGAAAGGAGTGGCACCCGGTATGGTCTTCTGCTGCTGTAGCCCATCTGCCTCAAAGTTCGCCGTACTGTGCGTTCAGAGATGCTCTTCTGTATACCTTGGTTGTAACGGGTGGCTATTTGAGTCACTGTTGCCTTTCTATCAGCTCGAACCAGTCTGCCCATTCTCCTTTGACCTCTGGCATCAACAAGGCATTTCCGCCCACAGGACTGCCGCTCACTGGATGTTTTTCTTTCTCGGACCATTCTCTGTAAACCCTAGAGATGGTTGTACGTGAAAATCCAGGAGATCAGCAGTTTCTGAAATACTCAGACCAGCCCTTCTGGCAACCAACAACCATGCCACGTTCAAAGGCACTCAAATCACCTTTCTTACCCCATACTGATGCTCGGTTTGAACTGCAGGAGATTGTCTTGACCATGTCTACATGCCTAAATGCACTGAGTTGCCGCCATGTGATTGGCTGATTAGAAATTAAGTGTTAACGAGCAGTTGGACAGGTGTACCTAATAAAGTGGCCGGTGAGTGTATATATATAACATTAACAAAGTGCAGCTTTTATCCCTGCACTCAACGACCCTAAGGCTATGTTCACACGGCTTAATTGTAATTACGCCGTGTGGACGGGGGCGGGATCGGGAGCGGGGGGCCAGCACCTCGCCAACCCATCGACTATCATTACTAGCGGCGCGTATACGTCGCTATTAATTCACATGTCACTTATCTCCCCCCGCGGCGGATTCTCTGAGCGGGGAGAGGAGAACGTAATCCATAGTTCTCTATGAGAACTGGGGGTTACCATAATGACTGGGACTTATCCAGCCGTAATTCGCGCATTTCCCGCCGCGAATATGGACCTGAAATACTCCCCTTTTTTTAAAGGTGGAACAGGCCAAAGGGAAAAGTTTACACAGCGTGTTCTGTCCGGTGCACATATTTTTTTTAGATGCGTGTTTTGGATCCTTAAAAACGGCCCAAAACACCCATCTAACAAATAGCAGTGTGATTTTTACCATTGCTTTCAATGTAAACACCATCCCTTTTCGCGGGTGACCCCGATGCGTGTTTACATGCGGCTTCGGATCCGTTCCCAAGAATTGGCATGTCAATTCTTGATTGAAAAACAGCAGACGCCTGTTTTAAACTCTGGGGGGGATTCCCCGTGCAGCCAAAAGCATCCCAACCGCACCTGCGTTTTGGGGTCCCTTGACGCTGCATTTTTTGGATGCGATTTTTGGATCCAGAAAAGGATCCAAATTGGGTCCCAAAAATCGCCATGTGAACATACCCAAAAAAATTTGTCACCTATAATAAACGTCCGTGATAGAAAATGTACACAATTACAAAGCTTGTTTGAGCTCCACTTTAGCTGTTAGACAAATTAATTAAGAATGGGAAAAACTCACATTTCTCCTGTACAATAAGCACTTATTTAATTGCAAAAAAAATAGGTCGTGTGCACATTGCCTTATACTGATCATTGCATAATCTTTCGGGGAGGAGAACTGAATTTAGCAGCAAATACCAACCATAGAATAAATCATCCTTTCTAAAACCCTAGAACTAGAGTCATTGGCTGAGACACTTCTTCTTCTTCTGTGCCGTTCACCGCCAGCGGTGTTATTATCGCATAAAGCCTTCATTAAAGCGTGATTGGATTTTTTCCATTTTGCCGGGAAAAAAATAACTGTGTGTGTTTTTTTTCTTTTTAGCACCAAACCCTTTCCTAGTAATTTGTGTCCCTGTTTCCCACCCCCCGTGCCCTTAGGTCTCCTGTTGCTAAGGAGGCATTGAGGGCCCCAGAAGCTAACAGCTGGAGTTCCGCCTTTTGCAAAGACTTCCAGCCTAATTGTTTTAATGAAGGTGGTCCCCCCAAAACTTTTTTAGAGTGCCAGCAAAAAGATGATTTCATGGGGCCCCCTTAACTATGTGAAACTTTTTTCAAGCCGGTTATTTTTTCACTTTAAATTTTTGGTCTTCTTCTCCGGAGGAAAAAAACAGAAGCTGGTGCGCATTGATGGGAGGCATACAGTCCCACCCTTCCCTTCTGTTCCATATGTGGACGCACTGAGCAGACTGTAGAGACCATATTGGTCCAAGCAAAAGATGTCCTGGTTGCATTGTGGCCGGTGTAAAGCTTGAATTCACATGAACACTTCATCATTTCTACATAAAGGGAGCAGCGTATGGTGAGCAACTGTGGCATGCAAATAGAGACTCCATGAAGGGGCCTAAGTGACCCACTCTACATATTATTAAAGATATAACAACAAAATGTAAAGATATTAGCTTGGGAGGGAGATGGAATTTACATGAAGTGTCAGTGGTGATGGGTCTGTCTAGTAGTTGGACAAGTTAGACTGGTTTAGAAATCTCTGATAGATCCTACTTTATTGGTGACCCCTGGCTACAATTTACCAATTTCGTTAAAGCGTTAAGGCGTTCTGCAGGTGGAGTGTAATTGGTTTTATCAGGGTTGTGCCTATAATAAGAAAGATAATGGCCTTATCCCTAGTGTAACATTGTAGGGTGGAAAAAAAAAAAACAAAAAAATCCCATAAGTTTTAATAAGGGGGGGAAGTTTGGATGAAGAGAGGGGCATAGGGAACTTAAAAAACACGTCTCCCCTTTTGATCCATAAAATATAGGGACCCCCCAAAAACATAACCCTCTTTGCTAAAAAAAGGGAAAATTTCACCCTTTATCTAAAATGGCAAAACAGGATTATGTGTAACAAGGTCCCCCCCGCAGTCATTTTGCTTGGCCCCTAGGTA
>JAODAL010021307.1:0-67375 GCA_025379985.1 Phyllomedusa bahiana | reverse complement strand
CAATCTAAATTTGTGAAAGACTTGTACTTTCCCTTTGTTTTCCCTGGACTGTTTCTTCTGAATGTCTTCCACATAGACTCAAGATAAGATGTTGTTAGATAAGAAGGACCGTTGACAGAAATGTCTAGGAGGTCCTGAGCTAAATTCCAACTGTAGGTGCGGAATTGTGGAATAATGGTTGTACGTGAATTTGGAACATAAAAGGCTACGCTTACTTGAGGTACAGTGCCGGGGGCACAGCTTATGCTTAAATTCATCATGTTGTTTAAGACTTTAGGAAAGCGAACTCTTAATAGTTCATGACCAAAGAACAATTTGGACTTGGGGGAAAGTTGAAATATCAAAACCGACTATGATATCAAGTGAGCAATCTACAAGGAAAAGGAAAGAAAGTTAAACGACCATGTCAAGGAATACAGTCACATTTACAAAACAGGCACCTGAAATATGGGAATGTTGTGAGGAGGTAAAAGCTGTATTTTAATTATATTCTTTTACAATGTAAAATTTAACTGATTAAATTCCTATTTTTTTGTGTTATATTTAAAGGGGATTTCTCACTACATAGATTAATTTATAACATGTAGGGACAGGTAATTAAATACTTTTTTCTAAATACATACTTTAATTTTACTTTATTCAGGAGATAAAAAGTTGTATCTGCTTAAAAACGTACCAGGTTTTTATGGTTAAATAACTGATTGGAAAAAGAGCAGGGAGTGATTTCACCATAGTCAGAAAGGTCACTCTGGAGCAGACTAATTATGTCTAACAAGATTGCTTTTTTTTTACAGAAAAGAATTCTTCTCATCCTCAGAGCCCTTTCTTTGTTTACTGAAGATTAGCTTTCCTGCACTTCCGTCTTTGTAATGTCTCAACTAATTATAGAGAAGATAAATCTGCTAATCACTGCTATAGAACCACCCACAGCCTGAAAATACCAGGGTGAAAGAAAACCTGGTTGACAGAACTTTGGTGAAAAACCCCCCTTTTAAAAAACAGCTCTCAGATTTTTTTACGCTGAAACCTCCTTAAATGACCACTCCAGTATTTTTTTCTCTTAGTTCATTAGAAATGAGAAATACTACAATTCTATTTAAAGAGGATTTATACCAATTATACTGCAAATAATAATCCTGTTAAAACATAACTTTTCAGACTTTTTAAAAATATTAATTCAAAACCCCTAATTTACCACTGCATCCTAGTGTACAGCATACTTCACTATCTCCCCGTGGAGAAATGCCCCGAAAAGAGCGGGCTCCGCTTTAAATGCAGACATATCACAATCCCGGTATAAACCCCTTTAAATCCCAGCTATCCCGACGCGTTTTCCCCCATAAAATTTCTAGGGTTTCAGGGGATTAAAAAATTTTCTCCTGGGGAAAAAGAATTTTACGCTATTAAAACGATATACTACAAAACAATTCTTCCAAATTGATAAGTGGACTGAACTTAGCTCAATGCTGCCAGGTATAATGCGTAGTTCCCGGGGCCCTCTAGAAAGCTGGCCCCCAAGATAAGAGGGATACAGAGCAAAAATTGTCTCTGCCTCCCTTTTTATTCTTAAAGGGCCCCGCAGATGTATGATAAAAAAATTCCCCCATTTTACAAATAGACAATAACACTATTGCCCTTTTCCCCGGTTCCTGAGAAAGGGGATTTTTTTCCTGCCGTGGTTTGTAGGCCCTTCCGGTATTCAATGCGCAGTCCGGAAAGTAAAAATACCTCCACCCCTTTCCCCCCTTTTAAAACGCCGGAAAAAGAAACCCCGGCATATGTGAAAGGGGGGGACCCGGGGGGGGTGGGTTCAAAAAACAATGCTGCGCACAAAAGGGGAAACAAATGTCATATCCTTTCCCCAAGTCGGGGGATCGACCCCATCCCTTTAAAAAAGGATGTTTAGAGTTCAAATGTCTCCAAACCCATATACCGACTAACTGTCACGGTTTGTTTTTCAATGTATTTTTCCCCTAACACCACCTCATCTGCCATAAATATGATATAAAAGACAATTGGCGGGACATATTAATTGTTTTCCCAGGCAAATTTTTATTAGCAAAACATGTAAATTAAACAAGGGCTTAAAACAGGGCCAAAAAAGGACTTTCGGGGTAAAAAAAAAAATTCATTGCCTACTACATGGATTAAAAAGCTTAATTTAATCAATAAATTTTAATGAAAAATAAAAATATGACACTGAACATGTTCATTGGCAGACTTGAAAAGAATCCATAGTGGTCCTCTTGGAGGTGCGAACAGGCAAAAGCAATGCAGACGGCCCCAAAAGTTTGGCCTTTCTATAAAACAACCAAAAATTGCAAAGCCCATTTAGGCCCCTTTGGTTTGGACAGAGCCCATCGGTGACCCCTTTGGGGCCCCTTACACAGGATTGTCTATCCCATTCCCCCTCCTTGGGGGACGGTCTCAAAATTTTCCAAAATCAAAAAGCGCAGAGATTCCCATTCCCATTATGGTACTCCCACACATGTGGCTATGGCGTGTCTTTCTATTTGTATCCCCCCAATGTTCACCCCCCCTTCTTTTAAAATATTTTTGTTTTTCCAATGTAATTGAGTGGGGGGGGCTGTAACATGTAAACTACCCCTTCTGGTAAAATTGGGCAAAATAAACGAATAAAAATTTTTTTCCATTTGAGGGCTTGTAAAAGATTTAGTTTGTTGTACTTTGGACAGCTACACATCTCTCCCCCCAATTTTGAACAAACCCATCGGTCCCCTTTCTAACCAAGACCTTGAGGGGGTATTGGTGTATAAGACTATGGATCGTCATCTTTTATGGTTGCCCCCCCGATAGTTATCGAGGGGGTTGAGGAAGATACCTTTAGATCCGACCAAACAAAATACCCCTTTTTTTTTGAGGTTTGATGACTTCTAGATTTCTTCCATAAAAGGTTGCAACTATACTGCTTATTGGTCTCTTTATCTGCCGGGGATTCCCCTGGTAGATTGTCCTGTTTTGTTTTTTGCTGCCTAAAGGCTGATTCCGGACTTTTTTGGGAAATTCCCTCGTTTAAGAAATCCTCTCTCAACATACCGACTGTCTCCAAATCCTCTCTTGGAGGTTTTTTTAAATCTCAAAAATTTGACCTTTTTGGGTATTCCCTCTTACAGGGTAAGGGTGGTAATTTTTCCAGGTAGAAAAACTGTTGTTGCTGTGGGTTTCCTATAAAATTTCTGTTGAATATTACCATTCAATCTTTAATGATAAGGACACCCGGGAAAGGAAAAACATTTCCCCTGCATTTCAAATGTGAAGTGCATACCGTATTATTTTTGTTAAGTTTTCCAACAAACTCCTCAAAAGACATCTTGTCCCCCCCGAGAATGATGTGTCATCGATGTAACCCCCCCAAAATAGTATCTGGGGGGGCATTATCATTCCCGGGGGGATCCAAGGTAGCCTCCACCAGCCAGGAAAGTTTGCATAGGGACCTGGGGTCCCATTGAGTGCCCCTGATGGTGGAAGGTCTTGTTTGCAGAGACAAAGTTAATTAGCCGTAGCACAAAATCAAGAAGTTAAAACAAAAGCTTATGACCTGAAAATTTTATGCTTCTTGTGGGGCAAAAATTTGACGCCTGGATCCCTTTTTTCGTGGGGATTTTTCTGTAAGGGTTTCAACTCTTTAGAACCTAATTATACCCCTTTTTCACAGCAAACCCATCCAATCTACGCAAAAGGTAGAAGTGTCTCTTTTTATAAAATGGCAATGTAACTACGAAATCCGTAAGATGTTATTATATAGATCCCTAATTTTTCGTAATTGATCCCACACCGAAACTATGGTTCCTTTAAGGGGGTACAACCCCTTTTGGTCTTAGGGATCGAATAAAAAGTCGGTTTTGGGGTTAGAAGGGGTCATTTAAAATTTTAAATTCTGTGTGTGATAGGCCCATCCAAACCCCCACAAATATCCTCTCCAAATTCCCTAGTAAAGGGTTTTGTTGGATCCATAGAAAGAATATCATAATACCCCTTTTCCTTAAGAAAATCATTAAAATTTTTGTAATTAGATTTAATATTAAACTATTTTCCCCCTTATCGGAGGGTTTTTAATTATAGATGTCTCGTTCCAGTGCTGACAACGCTTCAATTCCTCTCTACTAAGATTTTTGTGAAATGGTAATCTCTGTTGCCTAGATTACGTAATTCTTTGGGACTATTTGCAAAAAAAAATCAATTTCCGTGTACCCGCTGACTCGGGGGGGATTCTCCTACTTTTAAGTTTCAAAATTTTGTTTGTCCCCCTCAAATTTCCTTTCCTCCCCCTAAGGGGCACTAAAGTAGTATGCCTTCCGATCCTGTGTCGTGGAAACCCAACTCCTGGGGGGGCAATTCGATCTTATCTTAATTTTAAAAAAAATTTTTCCCCTTAGCTTGCACAAAAAGATGTAAATCTTTGATCATGAAAAATCCTATACTTTGGGGGTAGGGACAAAGGTCAAGCCCCTCTGTAGAATCTGTAATTCTTAAATACTTAAATTGTCTTCTGTAAGATTGATTATCTGATGCTGATTGTGTTATTTTTCGGCGATGCTCAGGCCTGATGCAGGGCCCTCATCCTCTAAAAAAGGGGGGGGGGGGTTGGGGTTGCCAGAGGGTGAGGAGGGATAATAATCCTTGTATCCCCCCTTCCTCCCAATTTTGGTGGACCCCATTTTTTTTAGGTCTAGTCCTTTGTTCCTCCCCCAAATTTTTGTAGTAGTTTTTTGAGTTGGTATTGAAGTTTTAGGTCAATGACAAAAATTCTCTAGTGTGGGGCTTGATTTTAAAAAAATTTAAAAGGCTCTCCCTTCTTTAAATTCTTGGGGTCCTTAGTATTTTTGTTTCCCCTTTTTTTGGGCCTTTAATCCTGTCTGATATTTTTCTAAGAATTTTGGGCTTTGTTCTTCCAGTGAAAACAGGATCACTTCTAAGTTTTGTGCCCGTTTTATCAATTTTTCTAGGTTGTAGAGGTATTTTAAAGTTTTATTTTCCTCTTTTTAAAAAATTTTTTATAAATCTTTGAACTTCTTAAGTTTGTTTCCCACTTGCCCAAAAAAGATTTCAGACTGTATTAATGGCAGGTGTTTATTGATTCTAATCCACTAGGTATAATAGGATTCAAAATAATGCTCTAATGTTTGTGCCTCCCCCCAAAGGGTTTGATATTGGATCGGTAAGCCGTATATAAATTTTTTAAAAACCCCCTCTTAAGTCGAGAATCATTTGGTTACTCACCCCCAGTGTTGAAAACACCGCTCTTGCCTCAGTTCGCCATTTCTCTTTATCCACAGGGCCACTTAAAAAAATGGCCATATTTTAAGAAATCTACAAATTCTATTGAAAAGAGGATTTATACCAAATTTTATCACTGCAAATAATAATCCCGTTAAAAAATAATTTTACTAGAATTTAAAAAATTAATATTAAAAACCCCCATATTTCCCGCATACCTAGTGAAACAGCAATGTGCACTATCGCCAGTGGAGTAAACGCCCGATAAAGAGCGGCTCCCCTTTAAAGGCAGACAATATCATACATGCGTGTTTTTAAACACCTTTAAATCCCCGCTTCCCGGCGTTTCCCCCATACAATTCTAGGGGTTTCAGGGGATTTTAAAAAATTTTTTCAATGTGGAAAAAAAAATCGCTATATAAAAAACCCCCATTACTACAAACATGTACTTAAATTTAAAAAGTGGACTGTACTTAGCTCAAGTGCTGCCAGGTTAATGACGATAGTTCCCCCGGGGACCTCTAGTACCTGGGACCCAAAAAAAGAAGGGGTAGTGTTATTGTCTATTTGTAAACACTGGGAATTGTTTATAAAACATTGCGGGGGGCCTTTAAGACATAAAAAGGGAGGCAGAGACAAATTTTTTCCCCGTATCCCCCTTTTCTTGGGTGCCAGCGTACTAGAGGGGCCCCGGGAATATCGTCTTATACCCTGGCGCACTTTAGTAAGTATCAGTCCATTTTAATTTTGGGAATACATGTGTTGTAGTAATGCTTGTATATAGGATTCTTTTTCCCAGTGAGAGAAATTTTTTAATCCCCTGTGAACCCAGAATTTTTGGGGGAAAGCGTGGGTAGTGGGATTTTTAAAGGGGTTTTACCGCTGTAGTGATATTGTCTGCCATTAAAGCGGAGCGCTCTTTATCGGGGGGGATTTCTCCACTGGGAGATAGGCACGTATGCTGTATATCTTGGGATGCAAATGGTAATATATAGGGGTTTGTATTATATTTTTAAAAAAAATTAGTAAAAGTTATGTTTAAAAGGGATTTAAATTTTGCAGGATATATTCTTAGAAAAAGAGTTCACTGCTTTAAGTTATACTGTAGTGCCAATAACTTTGCTTATCTGAAGCTGCATACGTGATTTCTTTATTTCAGGTCTCTGAAAAACATTGTGCTTTTGATGCTGACAGGATTTCTTTCTAAAGACTAAATAGAAATGCATAGAGAGATTCACTTCCAGCTTCTTGCTTTTTCTAGTCTTCTAGTCTCCCTTTCTGAGTTAATACTTTCTTGACTTTTAGACAACAATATATCATACAAATCTGTCAAGTGCTCAAGGCCAAGTCAGCGGCAGAAAAACTTGTACAAAATATTGCATACAACATATTGATCTGCACTACATTTTAGGCAAGAGGCCAGAGAATCATATCTGAGCTACAAATTAATTATAGATGTAATCCCAATATACAAAACAATATACAACGTGCTTGCTGTTACACAAGGAAGATCAGAAAAAAAGAAAATGTGGATGAGGCAGCCCTTTGGTTGCAAATAAAAATTATTTTTTATATCACTGTATAAATCGCACTACATGATGCCTTTAGGCAATAAAATATTAACCTACTTACATACCCTACATCTAGACTTCCTCAGTGTTTTAAAAGCAAGTAGTCCCTATTTAAATAATTTACATCAAAATATCCCATCATCATACATTGTGCTGCACATTTAAAGCACATCATAAAGAAAATAGGGCAAATTTACACTTTACACCCCTCACATTTTGTAAATATTGTATTATTTCTTTTCATGTGACATGAAATTTTGATACAATGTAAAGTAATCAGAATATAGCCTGTATAACAGTGTAAATTTGGGGTGCCCTGAAAATAAATGAACCACAGCCATAAATGTCTAAATTGCTGGCAACAAAAGTGAGTATACACCTAAGTGAAAATGGACAAATTGTGCCCAATTTGCCATTTCCCTTCACTGTGTCATGTGACTTGTTAGTGTTCAAAGATTTCAGGTGTGAATGGGGTGCAGGTGTGTTAAGCTTGGTTATTGCTCTCACACTCTCTCATACTGGTCACTGAAAGTTCAACATGGCACCTCATAGCAAAGAACTGTCTGATGATTATAAAAAAGAATTGTTGCTCTACATAAAGATGGCCTAAGCTATAAAAATATTGCTAACATCCTGAAACTTAGCTGTAGCACAGTGGCAAAGACCATACAGTGGTTTACCAAGAAAGGTTAAACTCAGAACAGGCCTTACTATGGTTCACCATAGAAGCTGAGCGTAAGTGCTCAGTGTTATATTCAGAGATTGTCTATTCAAAATTAACTTATGAGTGCCGCCAGCATTGCTGTAGAGGATAAAGAGTGTGGGGGGGGGGGGTCATCCTGTCAGTGATCAGACCATACTATGCACACGGCATCACATTGGTCTGCATTGCTGTCGTCCCAGAAGCCTCTTCTCAAGATTATGTACAAGAAAGCCTGCAAACAATTAAGACTAAGGACACCGATTACTAGAACCATGCCCTGTGATCTGATGAGACCAAGATAAACTTGGCGGAGATTGCAAGACAAGTCTGTCTTGCATACAGTCAAGCATGTTCAAGGCTGAATGAGTGCTGCCGGCTGTGGGAAGCTACAGTTCATTGAGGGAACCATGAATGCCAATATGTACTGTGACATTCTTAAACAGCGCATGATTCCTTCCCTTTAGAAACTGGGATGCAAGTCAGTATTCCAAGATTTAAATGACCCTAAATCCACCTCCACCGATTACTAGAACCATGCCCTGTGATCTGATGAGACCAAGATAAACTTGGCGGAGATTGCAAGACAAGTCTGTCTTGCATACAGTCAAGCATGTTCAAGGCTGAATGAGTGCTGCCGGCTGTGGGAAGCTACAGTTCATTGAGGGAACCATGAATGCCAATATGTACTGTGACATTCTTAAACAGCGCATGATTCCTTCCCTTTAGAAACTGGGATGCAAGTCAGTATTCCAAGATTTAAATGACCCTAAACCCACCTCCAAGATAACCACTGCCCTGCTAGAGAAAATGAGGGTAAAGGTGCTGGACTGGCCAAGCATGTCTCGAAACCTAGACCCTATTGAGCGTCTGTCGGACATCCTCAAACGGTAGGTGGAGGAGTGCAAGGTCTCTAACACCCACCAGCTCCATGATGACATCATGGAGGAGTGGAAGTGGATTCTAGTGGCAACTTGTGAAGCTCTAGTGAACTCCATGCGCAAAAGAGTTAAGGCAGTACTAGAAAATAATGGTGGCCACACAAAATATTGACACTTTGGGCACAATTTGCCCTTTTCCAATAAGGGTTATACTCACTTTTGTTGCCAGTGGTTTAGACATTGGGAGACCACCCAGCGTGTGCGGGACCGCATAGCAAAACACAAGTCTACGATAAGGAGGAATGAGCTACTCTTACCAATCCCAGCACATTTTTCTGAACGAAAACACAATGTGTCACAGCTGCGTTATCAAGTTATTGATTCGGTACAAATGCCTCGGCGTGGAGGTGATAGAATTCAGTTACTAAAACAACGAGAATCATTCTGGATTCATCGTTTAGAGACATTGACCCCAAAGGGACTTAACAGAGAATTTGATTTCTGTATCAATCTCTAAATTTACATATTGTTTTTTCATTTTTTGACATGAATATGTGCTGGGATGGTTGGTGTGGTCACAATTGGGATTCATAGTTATATTTTACATTACAATTGGATTTTTGATTTTTGTATTTTTGAAAATTTTTGCAATTTGTGTAATTTTTGTTATCGCTGTAATTTTTATAATTGGGATAAGATAATTACGATGATATGATAACTGAAATTATTCTTCTGTAAAACTGTTCCCACCATGTTGTTGATAACAATTGGATGATGTCTATACTTGAGAGTATCCATCATGATAGCTTTTCATCGAATTGGAGATATTAAATTTCTCCCTCCCTAGTTCCATTAGTTGACAGTGTTTTGACAGTGTTTTCAAAGAGACTCTCTTCTTTATACTTTGGCTATTTGTTGAAGATCAGGAGTGAGATGCAATGATATGTCAATATAATTGTGACATCCATATGAGTTTTCGCTCCGTCCACACATATATCTCTATATTTCTAGTTTAGATTATTGATAATATTTGAATCATGTGAGTGTACTCTTTGAAACCGATATATAATAATTAAATTTTGGATCCGCACTTACAGCGTTGGATTCTATTGAGGATTAGTGATAGGTGGACAGCGTCCGGTCTCGTTACCGGGTGACGTAAGTTGCGCATGCGCTGTGGAGCCATATTTCTCGGCGCTCCATGTCTATTAAGGGCAGAGGAGCGCGCATGCGCGGACAATATAAAAACCCGCGAGAGCCATGGTTGTTTGTTCCGGCTCCATACACTCCATCGCGCAGCGCGCGTCTGGTAAGTTCTCATGATCTAAGGTCCATATGATTTTTAGTTTTGTCTCCAAAGGAAAGTCTGATATCAGATAATATATAATGGTAGTTGTTCAGTTAGTTACTTGAACGCTAATATATCCACCTGAGATGTGGACAACTATCTGTGAATTGCTATAGAGACTTATATTTTATAAATGAGACACACTGAGGATCAATTTTTTCTAAATGATAGTTTTTTCTAAATGATAGTTTTTTCTATAAAAAGACCTTTAGGTGCTGTATACCTACACTTTTTCTTTAATATATAATCGGGAGCCATATACACTCACCGGCCACTTTATTAGGTACACCTGTCCAACTGCTCGTTAACACTTAATTTCTAATCAGCCAATCACATGGCGGCAACTCAGTGCATTTAGGCATGTAGACATGGTCAAGACAATCTCCTGCAGTTCAAACCGAGCATCAGTATGGGGAAGAAAGGTGATTTGAGTACCTTTGAACGTGGCATGGTTCTTGGTGCCAGAAGGGCTGGTCTGAGTATTTCAGAAACTGCTGATCTCCTGGGATTTTCACGCACAACCATCTCTAGGGTTTACAGAGAATGGTCCGAAAAAGAAAAAACATCCAGTGAGCGGCAGTCCTGTGGGCGGAAATGCCTTGTTGATGCCAGAGGTCAAAGGAGAATGGGCAGACTGGTTCGAGCTGATAGAAAGGCAACAGTGACTCAAATAGCCACCCGTTACAACCAAGGTAGGCAGAAGAGCATCTCTGAACGCACAGTACGGCGAACTTTGAGGCAGATGGGCTACAGCAGCAGAAGACCACACCGGGTGCCACTTCTTTCAGCTAAGAACAGGAAACTGAGGCTCCAATTTGCCCAAGCTCATCGAAATTGGACAGTAGAAGATTGGAAAAAACGTGGCCTGGTCTGATGAGTCTCGATTTCTGCTGCGACATTCGGATGGTAGGGTCAGAATTTGGCGTCAACAACATGAAAGCATGGATCCATCCTGCCTTGTATCAACGGTTCAGGCTGGTGGTGGTGGTGTCATGGTGTGGGGAATATTTTCTTGGCACTCTTTGGGCCCCTTGGTACCAATTGAGCATCGTTGCAACACCTTGTGGAATCTATGCCACGAAGAATTGAGGCAGTTCTGAAGGCAAAAGGGAGTCCAACCCGTTACTAGCATGGTGTACCTAATAAAGTGGCCGGTGAGTGTATATATATATATATAATAGATCTTTGCACAACATGAATTATATTATCATTTTAGAGGTTATTTCAGAGGTTACTTTTTCCTTTTTGACCGTTTATTCATTGTTGACTGTCATGGATTAGATACCGTTGTTTGTATTGCATTCTTTTTGATTAATCACTTGTCTTATATGTGCATATGTATTCATTACTTTTCCTTTTCTGCTATTGTATTCTAATAGGTATAAAAAAGTTTCAAAGAAATGAATAAATGTAAAAACTTGTGAAGTGAGTAATAATTGTTTTTTTAAAAATGTTTTTATGTCATTAACAACAATATATTAACCATATTTTGTTGTATATACTAACAATTTGTGTATACTAACATCTTGTTGTTATTGTTGTTTTTTTATTGTTTTAGAGATTCAATTGAAAAAAGGTCCAATTAGGGACCGAAACGTCAGAATATACGAATCTAATTACACTTAAAAAATGAAAGTATAATGACCATATGTTTTATGAAGCCGGATGGTTATCACTATATTGCTCAATAAAGTTTTTTCTATGAATTGAAAATTATAGTGTCGGTGTGCAACCTTTTACACAAAGGACTGATATATTTTTGGTGTGCACCCGCCCTTAACTGAAGAGTGCCAAAGACATATTCTCTACATTTGTTTACTAGCAGTGACATTGGCTTCAGCGCTAACATCTCCTACTGTTAGCATCATAGCATAGCAATGGGAGCCATGACAGCAATAGTACATATGGGGATTTTTGGGGCCACTAATTGGTTACAGCTGTCATGTGTTGCCCATTAGTGAAAGAAAACAAAACGAAAAAACCAACAAAAAAACAGAACACTTTCTGGAACTTTTCCGCTACATCTCCAAGCATGTGGGGAAGTAAATATAGTTTGTTTTTTAACTAAAATACATCTACAGGGATTATTTTTTTTTTCAAAGGTGGACAAACCACTTAATGTAACTATCTTTATCTATGTCAGTTTATATTTTATCCCCTAGTGGTCTATCATAAAAGGGTTTATATCCGGTGCGAGTCTCAATTTATAGTACATATACTCAGAGGCTACATAGCATAAGGCACATTTATTGTGGTATTTGAGCAACAATTCTGTTGCAATTTGCACCACAATTCTGGCATACATGCTTTATGTGTTTTAGACAGTTTTTAGACAGTTTTGCACCTCATCCGTCAAAAGGATCTAGCCTTTGTAAGAAGAGCTTGGCTTCGTGAAAATGGGTTATGGCTATGCGTGCAATACTGTGTGCCAAAAACATGCGCAATAAGTGGTATAAAGTAGGCCAAATTATAG
Organism: Phyllomedusa bahiana; assembly: GCA_025379985.1. Classification (NCBI taxonomy): domain Eukaryota; kingdom Metazoa; phylum Chordata; class Amphibia; order Anura; family Hylidae; genus Phyllomedusa; species Phyllomedusa bahiana. The sequence goes on along the minus strand of JAODAL010021307.1, from coordinate 55,164 downwards.
AAGGTGAAAATTTAGACTAGACAGTCCAAACATGCACCAAATTTATCAGCACCGTGATAAATGTGGTGCATAGCCTAAATTTATACTAATTATGAAATAATATTGATACAGTATTTCACAAAAGTGAGTACAACCCTCACATTTTTGTGAATATTGTATTATATATTTTCATGGGACCACACTGAAGATATGACACTTTGATACAATGTAAAGTAGTCAGTGTACAGCTTAAATTTGTGTAAATTTGGTGTGCCCTCAAAATAACTCAACAAACAGTCATCAATGTCTAAACCACATATTCATTACTTTTCCTTTTCTGCTATTGTATCCTAATAGGTATAAAAAAGTTTCAAAGAAATGAATAAATGTAAAAACTTGTAAAGTGAGTAATAATTGTTTTTTTTAATTTTTTTATGTCATTAACAACGATATATTAACCACATTTTGTTGTATATACTAACAATTTGTGTATACTAACATCTTGTTGTTATTGTTGTTTTTTTTATTGTTTTAGAGATTCAATTGAAAAAGGTCCAATTAGGGACCGAAACGTCAGAATATACGAATCTAATTACATTTAAAAAATTATAGTATAATGACCATATGTTTTATGAAGCTGGATGGTTATCACTATATTGCTCAATAAAGTTTTTTCTATGAATTGAAAATTATAGTGTTGGTGTGCAACCTTTTACACAAAGGACTGCTAGTAAACAAAGCATGGAGCGTCTTTTGCAGCTTCCACATTGGACAGCCACTCAATTGGATAATTGAGGTCAGTTAATTTTATTTTCTTTTTCTAAAATTTGCTGGGCTTTCATTTTTTTGAAACAGGGACAACATGTTTAACCTCACCTTTAAATAAGACCACATGGGAGTTTTTAATTAGTATGGAATATTTTTTTCATGTCCAAAATATAATAGGCCATTACTATTTGATTGGTGGAAATGTTGGGTAAACAATGAAGGGGGCGGAAGTCAATTGGTGAATGGATCCACATAAATTACAGAAGAATAGGCAAAACCTGTCCCGCAAAACCTTTTTAAATAATATTACACTATAACACCAGTAATCTAATATTTTATGACATCATTATCATTGCTAAAAGAGTTTTGAAGCATATAACAATTTTTGTACCCTTGCCAGTAGTAGAATTTATCTGCTGTAAAAGTGTTTCTAAGAAATTGCACATATGCTCGAATTAGTTTTTTGTAGCACAGTATTTGCATTCTTTTTGTTGATCACATTGACTGACCAATCAAAACTATTGCAAACTGTGGTCTATTACAAATCACATTGCAACTACACAGTCCATGGTTACATTTACAGTTGATAATGTAGTTGTATATTTAAATGAAGTTACAACCCCATTTCCCCCACAAATGGGATGCTTTATAAAATGTAAATAAAAAAAAATGTTATGATTTATATTTCTCTTATAGTCATATTTTATTCACAAGAGAACATAAAACATATTGCAGAAAATCAAATTTAGGCATTTTTCCTTTCCATTTAAAATAATTAAAAATTGATGGCAGCTACAAATCTCAAAAAGTTAGGGTAGGGCCATGTCTACCATCGTGCAGCATCTCTTTTTTACAACAGTCTGTAAATGTTTAGAAATTGAGGAGACCTATTGCTGGAGTTTTGGGAGAGGGATGTTATCCCATTCTTGTCTTATGAAGGATTCTAGCTGCTTAGCAGTTCTGTGTCTTCTTTGCCAGATTTTTTTTATTTCATAATGTGCCAAATGTTTTATATTGGTGAAAGGTCTGGGCTTCAGTAATGTCAGTTCAGCAAAGGGTGGAGCCATGCTGTTGTGATGAATGCTGTATGTGGTTTAGCATTGTCTAACTATAATATGCAAGGCCTTTCTTGAAAGAGACTATGGGCCTCATTTATCAATGTAATGACCTCTGGAATTGCTTCCACTGGACCACTACAGGTGATGATATAAGCCGCACCAGGGAGCGAAGTCTAAGAGGCAGGCTTGTAGTCAGGGACTGACAGGAAGATTGGTACAGGCGAAAAGGTTCTCAAATAGGCATCTAAGGGAACTATTGATCTGGCAGAGAGGACTGGGGAATGCTAGGAAATATAGGACCAGTGGCCAGCAATTCCCAATTACCATCAGAAACAGCGTAGGGAATGAGGAGAGGCGAGTAACTATTGCTAGGCACAGTACTGTGTGTGTGTACATGGCCCAACATGTGGGTACCCGCAGGAGAAGCACAGGGGACACCGGAGATACGGGTGTGCCCGCGACCCGGCTTGTGGGTTGTGGGAGCACTCTTAACAGTACCCCCCTTTTGGCCTTTCCCTCATTCTTGCCTGTAGGATTTTTTCCAGCAGTCTATGGTCCAAGATGTTGTCCTCTGGCTCCCAGGACCTTTCTTCTAGCCCAAACCCCTTTCAGTCAACAAGAAAATGTCTCCCTGACTCATCTACATTGATCTCTTTTCCGGAAAATACATTGTTGGTATCAGCTTCAGGAGAAGTGGAGCCAACGTTTTTGGAGAACCGAGTAAGAACGCCTGGTTTCTGAAGGGAGCCGTGGGAGGAGTTTGGGACACGCAGCGTGAGAGGAAGCCAGAGCTAATAGGTGACTGGATTAATTTGTTTCAGCACTACAAAGGCTCCCAGGAACACTTGTAGCTGGGGATCTTCAGGCAGATGAACAGTTCGTGTTCTTGACGAACTACTCCTATCTCTCAGTAAAGTGCACGTCAATATGACTGGTCAAATGGATAAGGTCACTCAGGGAAGACTGAAGGTCCCGTGTGGCAAGCACATCCTTTATCTTGCTGGAGAGAACAGTCGTTCCAGTACAGTTGTATGACCAAAATGCAGAATTGTACAGTGTATTCTCCGACAGAGGAGTCCCCTTGATGCAGGTTCAGGAAAGCAGTTTCGGCCAAAGACTTGCAGGTTTCTCAAAGACGCTGCGGAAGAAAGCCTGAAGAATAGCTGTTACCAGATCGTCTCTGTTCGAGAAGGGAGTGGCCCGTCCCAGTGCTTTCCCGGAGAGCAGGGTGACCACAAACGCCACCATATTGGGTACAAGTTCAGTAGGGAACTAGTTAGCCATCAGCTCCATGTGCATGGAGCACTGTGTAATGAAGCCCCTACAGACTTTAGGGTCCCCATGAAATTTCGCCGGCATCAACAGTCTCAGCTTGGGATCGATGGGTACCACTGGAGGCACAGGTGAAGGTTGCTGCCGCTGGGTGGTGAGAAGCTGCTGAATCATGGCGGTTAGCTGATTGAGCTGCGACACCTGCTGAGCGATCTACTGAGACTGCTGGGCAACAATCGTGGTTATGTTCGAGATGCTCGGCAGAGGCTCCTTGGCGGGATCCATAGCTGGATCAAACTGTAACAACCTCTGGAAGTGGATCCACTGGACCACCAATGGGGATGATATAAGCCGCACCAGGGAGTGGAATCTAAGGGGCCGCTGGTTTTCACCAGAGCCCGCTGCAAGGCGGGATGGTCTTGCTGTGGCAGGCAACTCCCAAGGGAGGACTGGGGAATGCTGGATAATATAAGACCAGCAACCGGCAATTACCAATTGCTGGCAGGCTGGCCCTTTAAGCTCCATAGAGCATGTGAGTGCCATAATGAATGCGCCGGCGGGCAGAAACAGCGCATGGAGTAAGGAGTGGTGAGTAACTATGGCTGGGCACTGTACTGCACTCACAGCCCAATATGCAGGTCATGGCGCCACCTGCAGGAGAAGCACAAGGGACAGTGGAGGCAAGGGAGTACCCACGACCTGACGTATATGTCACAGGAGCACCTGTAACAATCAAAACTAAGTGTAAAACTGTCTTTGTTGCCTATAGCAACTAATCAGAACTCTATTTTTTTAAACTGCTCTGAAAAAATAAAAGCTGTGCTCTGATTGGTTGCTATGGGCAACAAAAGCAGTATTACTATTAGACACTTTTGATAAATAAGGCCCATTGTCAGTATGGGAGCATATGTTCCTGAGTCCATGCAATGACTTTCATGACTGATTCATGCTTATTTTTAATACAGTACTGCCTGCTGGCCCATAGATCACAAGTATCCAGTGTTGACCCTTTGCCTTGTGCCTTATGCAGATAGATTTCTCCAGATTTTCCGAATCTTTTGATGATATCATGTATTTTATATAGTGGAACAATTTTACATTGAGTGACATTGTTCAAAATTTTTAGACCCAGTTTTTTGCAGATTGGTGAGCCTCTGACCATCTGTTCTGTTGAGACACTCTGCCTCTCTTAAATGATCTTTTTATACATAGTCATGTGACTTGCTTGATATGTGTTATGAGTTCTATGGTGAATAAAAAATGGTTATAAGAGATCCAAATAATTCCTTTCATGTTGATGTACAGTGTTAACTTGATGTACAGTTAATGGTCTTTTTAAAGTTATACTATAAGTCAGATTATACTCACTCTCAGCAGGCCGCTCGACACATATATCTTCCACCAATCTCTTTTTAATGTTTTTCAATGCATCAAAATTGTGGACATAAAAGCGTCTATCTGGTCCTCCAGCAATCTGGACAAGCTGCGTGTCAGACACATTTCCTACTCCCACAGCATAGGTAGATATGCCTTTACTTCTTAAAGCTTCTGCTGGTGCTGCAAATTTATCTTGTGAGTCTCCATCTGTTATGACAATCAATATCTGCTGGATCTTTTCATTTATACGACTTTCAGCTGATGGACTTAATAGTGCAGAATCTGCTTTCTTGAGAGCCTTTCCAATAAGAGTGTTTCCTTTCATCCATTTGATTTCTTCAATCTTTTTTTTTAATGCTGCCTTAGCCATATGGGTTTTTAGCGTAAACTCTGTTTGATATAAATGACTATATTGGGCAACACCCACATGAACCTTGCCAGGACCAATGTCAAAGTCATCAATGATAGATACCATGAATTCTTTCATGACTTTAAACTGCGTTTCTCCAATACTAGTGGAACCATCAATCAGAAAACATATGTCTGCTTCTTTTTCACATACTGCAAAATATCAAGGACACATAGCAATTAGCAAGGTTGAAATAACAAAACAAGACATACTCAAGGACTCCTCATGAGAGAAAATCTCTATACTATTGATATACAACATAAGGGTGGCAATGACATTTTGCGTGGTGCTCAAGTATCTGGACACAGAAATGCTTGTCTGATTTTGAAGGCTGCACATAAGTGGTTTCCATGTCAGAGACAAGGAAAGTGGTACACTGTGTGGTCATATGAAAAGAAATGAGTCCCTTGACTGCTGTTTAGCACCTTAGAAAAGAACAGATAATGTGAAAAGGTGGTTATCTATGCATACGTCTTTCTTCATTGTAGTTAATGAAAGTTGTGAAATGCTAAGGCTTGGTTCACATCTGTGTCGGAGGTTCAATTCGGAACCTCCTACACAGAGGTGAAAATAGACACCTAGGAATCTGTTTCACAATCGACAGCCACGGTGCCCCGACGGACCATATTAATTACAATGGGTCAAGTCTCTACTGCAGTGTGCCTCACCTAGATGGAAAAAATAGGGCAGTTTGCTGTGCTATTTTTTCTGTCATTTCGAACGGAACATGCGATAGAAGTTCTAAACAAAACCAGAACCAATTCTTAGCTGTTCCTACAACTCCAAAATTCTGCATTGGATAGAGCCACATGTATGCATGGTCTCCTTTCTGAATTGTTGAATGGGGAAGGTGGTTAACCCCATTCTCCTGATACACAGTCGAGTCCCAATGTTTTGACTAGAGACGAGCGAATTTCTCCAAAATTTGATTCGACTGATTTGCCGAACTTTTCCCAATAATTTGCTTCCCTCCGAATTTATTTGTGACGTATCACGTTAACGGCTATTTCCTGGCTGCAGAGAGCCTGTATGGGGTTGTAGAACATTGTGCCATGCAGAAATATGCATATGGAGTGTGGTTTGGTATTGGAACAATGCTGTGATTTAGTATGACACGCAGATGACAGGCACCGCTGTTAGAATCACTTCACACTTCACTTATCTGGGCGGTTACCGGGGCAAAATTGACTAAATAACTGAAGTGGGAACGAAGCCTGACAGGGTAATGTTAGCGCCAGCTAGAAGGAACCAAGCAGAGGAAAAGATCCCACTTTAGTGTCAAAGAACCCACTCCTTTTACACCATCATCAGATGATTCCACAGATTATGACAGAACCTGTTCTGTTAAATGCTGGTACATGTAGAGCCGCCCTCCTGAAAGAGTGGAGAGGGTGTCTTGACAGTAATTTTGCTTTGACTTCACTGATCATTTTGCCCTTCCTTTGATCCGCCAGTGTCCACTTTCAATCCGTCAATAATCCATCAATATTGCTAAAGCCAAAAATAAACAGGAGTTGATCTAAAACAGAGATGACTAGCAAATGGGATATTTGCATGTCTTCTGTGTTTTGTATTCACTCCTGCTTTTGGCTACCTAATCATCAGACAATCCTGATGCAAAGAAAGGTCATACTGGCCTTACGGCTTCTCCGAAGTCACAATCAGTTGTGTTTGTCCTTTTCATTCCTTCTGATATATTAAATGAAGGGGAAAACCAAACATAGTGGGATAGAATAGTGGAGGGTGGAAACAGCATCAGGAAACCACAGGGTGGTCGAGAGATTGGTCAGTTGGCAGCAGCATGAGTAGCATGAGCAGCATGACATCACTGCTGTCCTCCTCAATGGTCTCGGTGCACAGAGCTTGACCACTCACAACAGATCCTCCCATGCCACTCTCCTCATCACTACTTCCCCACTTACTGCAAGAAGCAGCGGATGTCTGCCCCACCTCTTTGCTGTCCAGTAGCTGCTCACTGTCCTAAAATAGTTCATCCTCGCTGTATAGTGGCGCAGAGCCCACAGCACATAGTAGGTCTCTGGCTGAGGGAACCGAACGGGACAGAGGCAGGTTGAGGGTAGGTGAGGGCCCCTGACCTGGTCCTGTGCCATGCCAACTAAGTGTTGTGTCTGACAAACCCACAGACTCTTGCCTGGGGTTTTCAGATGTCATGTGGGCGGATGTGGATGACCATTCAAGGACCATTGGGTTGGTGGTCAACACACGGCCACTAGATGACACTGGTAGCTCTGGACTCACCGAGTGACCCTTGCTCCGATATCCCCTTACTGTGCTACGACCTGTGCCTGCTCCATGAACATTTGTGCCACTGCCGTTACCATGGAAAGGGCCTGCCACCTCTCTGTCTGACATACTGTTTGATCAAAAATTTACAATAAAACAAACTCTGTTTAATGCAGATGTGTGTATATGCCAAATATGCAAGCTGTATTTCAAACGTGTTTCACCTTATAAGTGAAAAAAATTAACTCTTTGCCACAGTGAGCAATATTCCAAAACACTGAACTGGCTGGATTTGAGATGTGTGTATGTGAGAAATATACACACTCTATTTCAAACAGAGTTCACCACAATAAGTGAAAAATTAACTGTTTGCCACAGAGAGCAATATTCCAAAATAGTGTGTCACACTACTTATCCTATCCATCCATTATACCTGTTAGCACTGTGATCATGTAGAAAGGTTACTTCAGCCAAGCTCAGTATGGCCCTTAAAGTGGTTTATCATAGACATTGATAGCATATCAACAGGATATGACATGAACATAAGAGAGGTGCAGTTCCCAACTCTGTAAATTGCACCTCCCTGCAGAACATCCCCATTCTGAATAGAGAAGTGACTGCACATGCGCGGCCTCTCTCCATTTATTTCCATGGGAGTCCAAAGTACAGCCGAGCGTTTGCATTTGGCTCTGCTCAGAGCTTCCATTGAAATGGAGAGAAACTGCAGATGAGGTAATGAAGAGCAGTCTGTGTGTGATATTGTCATAATGAGCAGTATGGGTTGAGATGGGGCATAAAAAGCAGTCTGTGAAATTGAGGCGTAAGGAACAGTCTTTGTGTGATGGGGGCATAATGAGCAATCTTTATAACATAGGCCCATGAAGATCAGTCTGTTTTAAAGGAGGGGCATAAGGAGCAGACTGTATAAAAAGAGAAACAGTCTGTAATAGATGAGGGCTTAAAGAGGTTTTCTCGCTACAGAGATCATATCTGTAATAATGGGGACATTAAAAATAAGCACTTTTGCAATTGGTTTGTATTACAGCTCTGTAATAGGGTCACAGCTCTGCAGACATGATAACTGACCACTGTAGGAGGTCTGCAGAGCTGTGACATCCTCTCCCTTCCCTGTTCACACAGAATGAGAACTGGGGAGGGAGCAGGAACAGGTAGGGGGTGGGATGATGTCACCACTCTTCAGTGAGGGAAGATACGCCTACTGGGAGGAGAGACCCGCCCCTGAATTTGAAGCTGGAAGAGAGAGAAAGCTCAAGATGCCTGTGAAAACCTGTAGTGAGAAAACCCCTTTTAGGAGCAGTCTGAGAGAAACATGGGAAGCAGTCTATGGGAAAGCAGGGGACCATGAGGAGCAATCTATAAGAGAGAAAAGGGCAATGGTGGCAGTCTGTGAAAGACTGGGGAATACGTAGCAGTCTGTGTGATAAGAGGAACTGTGTTATGGGGGGGAAGCATAAATAACAATTTGTGTGAAGAACAAATCAGTGACTTGGGTATAAAAATATTGCCACATCACAATCATTGCTACTTAATTGTAACTCAGAAAATTAGCTTATTCAACTTTACCATCATACAATGACCATATAGTGGTAGATACTAGTTCTACACAGGCACTCTGCAGGCTATTAAAATTATTAAAATACAGTGTTAGTGTAGTCATTATCTTTTTCAATCTTTTCCATCTGGCCTAGACTACCATGAAGACTTCTTTCATCACATCTTGTCTACATAGTTTGCTGCCAACTATCTTTAGCACCTCACTTTTTTACATTCCCTACCTTTTGCTAACTTATACAAAGTTTCTATCCTGTTGACTTCGCAAGATCCAAGATGGTTACTGAATCTTTTGCCCCCATTACTGCACTTTCTGTGTGGCACAGTCCCCCCCAAATACTATACATCAGTGATACTGTTGTCATAAATATAGTTACCTCCAAACTATAGTACATAGCTCCTGAAAAAAAAGAAAATAATAGTGCCCAAATTAGCCCCATATTGTTCTTCAGAAATTAATTGGTAATAGTACACCACACAGCAAAAGTGTCTGTCTTTTAAAACCATACAGTAAGGACGACATGTATGAACGAGGCTGCGGCAGAAGTCTGGTGTCTTTTCAGCCCAATATTAGGCCCCGTTCACTACATTTTTAAATGTGCTGCACACCCTTATCAGGTGCATTACAGAGCGCCCGCGGCACTTTGTAATGCTCTAGGGAGGCAGGGTGCATTAGAACCGTAGCAAAGCTATAGATTTATAGCTTTATTACTGCATTTCTAGGAGCATTACTGCTGGAACAGGTATAGCACTTTGAAAGTGGTATACTTGAGCCAGAATTGTCGTACAAGTGCTAGAATGCGCCTGATTTATGACCCTCTGGATAGCAGGCTCATAAATCAGGCGCACTCTAGCCTATTATTATGCACATGAAATTTAGTGTGTAAACGCCAAATTTCATACATGCCGTCCTAAATGTTCCCTCTCTTACATTGTATATAAAGTACATGACCCAAAGAAGCTGTACTCAACATAGAAAGTTATTTACAGCTTCATCTTTCTGACTGTTTCAGGTGCGTTCCCACGGCATAGGACAAATACCGGCTGGTTTGCCTGCCGGTACCTGTCCTGTTTTGCGGCCGTCCCCACGGCCGCAGGGAGGGGGGGACGGCGGCTTTTCTCCGCGATGAGCGGAGAAAAGTCCTCCCCCTTCACATTGAGAAGCACAGATTCCGTTCGGAAACCGGACGGAAGATTGTGCTTGCTCAATGTTTTGCGGCCGGAAAAACCACCGGACGGAAAACCCATGCAGTGGGGACTGCTGCACGGGTTTTCCATAGAGCACAATTGTGCTCATTTTTGGACGGTTTTTCAGGCGGTCTGAAAAACCGCAAACCGGCTGAAAAACCGGCCGAAAACCCGTGCCGTAGCGACGTGCCTTTATATGTATGGACCTGTTTTATCTGTAATAGTTATGTGCTTTTTTAACTTTTATTTTGCATTATTTTGGGGCTTCATGACTTCCTACCAGTTCTCCATAGAGTTATGGTTTCAATATACAATGGTAATCCTAGAAGCAAATAATAGTGTAAGTTGAAGGAACATTGTACAGGGTGTGAGATTTCAATTCTTACCATTTGAAATATGGATGTAGCAAAGATTACTTGCCATACATAATTAACTGCAGTGAGCTTTAAAAGCATTGAAAAAGTTGAGTTAATATTCTGTGCCACAGATACAGTAACACATTTAGGGCCACATGTATGAAAACTGTCTAAGTCTAAAATTTACTTTGTTGCCCATAGCAACCAATTAGCATGCCCCTCTCATTTTTCCAGAGCACTCTCTGAAATGAAAGGGGTGCTCTGATTGGTTGCTATGGGCAACAAAGTGAATTTTAAACCTAGACAGTTTTCATACATGTGGCCCTTAATTTCATGCTAAGCTTTGCAAAATGTGTAAATAATTATTTTGGTGTGATATTACATATTGACATCATATTCCTATTATGGTTTGTTAGGTGGTGTTCACATGGTGTATTTGTGGGGCGTACTACAAGGTGTAATTCTGCTGCATTGCGCCCGAAGTACATCCCGCAAATGAGTGCTATGATTTCACATTGCATACCAACCCGGCCCCCATTTACTCTCCCTTTTTCCGACATGTCACTATTTTGCCATAGGCAAACTTAAACTCTATCAGTTCTCAATCTATAAAGCACTAAAAAGTAACTTTTATTATGTATAACACTAAACCTCTATACACACTATTTAAAAACCTGATTTCTAACATCTCAATTTATCACTTTCTAATTGTAAAGGAATAACTTCTTTTCTATTATCAAGTCTGGTGGAACACCACCTATTAGCAAGGAAACCTCATATGTACAGTGATTTACTAACTCCAGTAACATCCCTAATCCAATAGACATAAAACATATAAGGTTTCCTTGTCAGACCCTCTGCAGCAGGTGAAGATATGAGAAATCACAATTTAAAATGTCATGCCTGACGTCCCCAACATGTTTCACCAGCTAAACTGGCTTCATCAGGGGCTAGAGGTCCGGTCCCCAAGTTCTTGTTACAGGCGCGCAGTATGGGCTGGGAAATGGGAGAGTGAATGGGGGCCAGGTCAGAGCGCTGTGAGAAGTATGTGCTCAATTCAATACAGAAGGTCACAGTAAATCTTTACCTTCCTTTTCTTGCTTATCAAAAATATTTTTTATTGCTCCTTCAGCTTATAATAAAGTCAATCATGGTAGCGTAAGCACATCAGCAGCATTAGAACAAATACCTTGCGGTTGCAAACAAGTGGTGTATGTTGCTACTGATTTGCTACTAAGGAGCATTATAAATTGAAAATATGATATTGATGCCACATTAAATGTATGCATGCCAGTGAAAAGATCTGAAACGACCGCAAGGTATTTGTTCTAATGCTGTTGATGTGCTTACGCTAACATGATTGACAGATGGTAAAGATTTACTGTGACCTTCTGTATTGAATTAAGCTGATGTTAACGGGCAGGGACCCGATTTAGGTCACAAATAAGAAGGGGCCGTTGAATATAAGTGTCATCCGTGAAGAAGTATGTGCTCCCCAGCTGGTACTTCCCACAGCAGGCGTATACGGTGTGTGAACCCGGCCTTGTTTTATGCAATGTTTCATAAAGATCTGTGTAAACTGAACTAAAACATCTCAAAATTGTGTGTACATAGCATGAAAGTATATTTAAGTGAAATAAAACTGACATCTAAGTATAGAGTTCTTTCCTTGATTCCTACTATTTTGTGTCTACAGTTTCTGTCTACACATAAGAGTCTCCATGAGGACAAATCTTTTATGCAGTTTAATCCCACAGTAATGTGTTACTCTCTAACCTCTCTCCTTTGGCATACTGCTTGTAGTAAGCAGAAGAGGAGGAAGATGAAATAGAATGACCCTTGTCAGCTTCGGACTGGACTACATAGGGTTAATTTTTATTCATTAACAATGAACAGTCCTTAAAAATATGTAGACTTACATGCACAGCTGAATGATTCTTATGGCACTGAAACAATGAGAATCAAAGTGGCGGCAATGGTTGACCTAACCTTTAGAGAGTACACATACATAGTGGGGTCACGTTATTATCACCACTTCCTACTTATGACGCCAGCTGCACGTAACTTTTGAAGGAAGTCAAGTGTCGTGAGCTGGTTTGGTGGGTGACCATTGGCACACATATTCATTGTTGCTGTCATGGGTAAAAGGGGTGATTTATCAGAGTTGCAAAGGGTTGATTATTCAGGTCAAGGGTGGCAGTATTTCTAAACCTGCAGGTTTGTCAATTGTATGCTTGCTGCTGTGGTGAAAGTGTATCATGATTGGGAAATTAGTGAATAAGTGACGTGATAACTGTAGAGCACCACGTGCCATTCAGGTGAAAGGTGACCATCAGCTACAAAGGTGCAAAGGGCCGACTGACATGTTACAGTTTAGCAGCTCTCTGCCAAAATGAACCAGGGGCTACCAGACGTTTGTCTCAAACAGCAGTTTCCTCGATCTTTATTGCATATGGGGCTCTAAAGCGGAAGGATGTCACTGCACTTCTGCTAACAAAGTCACATGGGCAAAAAGGTTTTCATTTTTCTGCTTCATCAAAGGGATTGCGTGTCAGGCACGAAACATTAGAGCACAAACAACCTGCAACCATTGTTGGAAGAACATAAGCTGGTGGTGGCATTTATGGTTTTGGGAATATTGTTGTGGCATTCGCTGGAACCACTCATATGGAAGCCAGTTTCAACCAATTTGGTTGTAAATCCATCCTCACCAGGTGGGGATGGGATCTTCCAGGAAGACAATGCCAAATTTAACACAGCTAGAAATTATTTTGGAAGAGCAATTACATTGGCCCTCAAGTTTTTAGGCTTGAATCTAACTGATCATCTGCGGGACTCCCTACACACCCTCCAACAGCTGTGGGATGCCCTACAGTCAGGATGGCATACCTGTGGCCAACCTACAAGGGCTTTATTGAGTCACTCCGAGACCATCTAGCTGCTGTTAGTGCTGCACACGGCAGTTACTCTGGATATTCACTGGTGATCATCATAATAATGTGACTTGACTGTGTAGTAGGTTATAAATATTTATTGATCATTTACAGATGATTTATGCATTACAAAAAAGAGTTATGGTATATTTATTCGGCATATTTTTTGCATGGAAAATCTGTATGGAATTTGCATAAAAAATATAGACTCAAGTTCTGCATGCAGATTTTTTATTTTTTTGCCTGATTGACTTTAGTGGAAAAATAAGCGTAGTAAAGGAGCAGAAACGCATCAAAAAGTGTCATGCTCAAAATTCCTCATGAAATCCACATGTTGAAAAAAAAATCTGTGAAAAAGAGATTCCCACTGATATCAATGGAATGAAGAATGCGTGTAGATTTCATGCAGATTTTTGTAATTGGAAAAATGCATCATGTGAACATACCCTTAAAGAGGACCTATCACCTTCAGAGAAACCTCATGAAGTAACAGAAGACTAAAATACAAACACTTTCTCAAATATGCTTCATTAGGAAAATCAAAGCATTTCACCTGTAATTCCGTTTTAAAAAAAGCGTTGGCTCTGAAGTACGGCCAAGTCTACACATAACAGTTTGATGTATGACTATGTTGACAGTTGTACCAAATTTCCTGCTTCTGAGCTGGGAAAGCCCACTGTGCAGCGGGAGCCTGTAAGTCTACATCATGTGCACACCAGCAGCAGTGTGATATAGATGTCTGTGTGGTATTGAGTAGGAGGCTGAAACAACAGGTCAACTCTGTCACACTATGTCCTCAGTGCGCTGTGCCTGCTGCACTGTATGTAGTAAGAGACTCAGATCACCCTGTACAAGCAGCTATGTCCTCGGCTCCCCCTGGACAGTTAGTACCTCCCAACAGAATGATAAGTTTCTCCTGAGTTACAAAGTGAAAGTAAAACCTGTTCCCTTGTAAAACTGAGGGAAATCCTCTGGATTGCTAATGACATGTATTGTAGAAAAGTTTTATAATTTCATCTACTATCAATTATTGTGTGCTTGTGTGGAGGGGATAGGTGCTCTTTATGGTCTCTGTAGGGGATTCTAACCTCAAATTTCCAGTGTTCCTTGAGGAACCTAAATGTAACAATTCTAGATTCAGGTATGAGATGAGTGTCTGGCACATTATACATATTAAAAAATATTTATTTATAGAACTATTATGTGTTTAATTCTGATACCAAATAGTACGTAGAGATATTACATGTCATGTTGCAGAATATGACTCACCTGATTTTCCACACAGAGCATCAGATATGCTTTGAAAAGTGTTCATTAATTCATTAAAATCTTTAACAAGGAACCATTTGCCTTTAGATCCTGCCATCGTTTCTAGCTCGTTCGTTTTAGTCAGGTTTACTCCAACTGCTAATGTTGTGATCCCAGCCTCTTCTAGGGATTTTGAGGTTTCATTAAGTTTCATGTAATCATGAGATTCGCCATCAGTTATAACTATAAGATATTGAGGGACCCCAGTAGATTGCCGACCTCCATTCTCCGCATCAAAGAACGACTTTGAAAATTCCAGTGCCATAGCAGTGTATGTGTCCGTTCCTGTTGTTTTATTCAAGTCAACAGCGTTAATAATATCATTTTTATTGTTGTATTTTTTTAGCTTGAACAACTCCTGGGGGTAATTTGCGTATTTAAGGGCTCCAATTTGAACTCTATTTGGTGCAATGTCTGACTTGTTTATGAAAGATATAACAAAGGATTTCATAACCTCAGTTTGACTCGAGTTGATACTACTTGATGCATCAAGCACAAAAAACAACGTCTGCTTGATTTATTTGTGGACAATCTGTGAACATAGAAAATAAGATTTTATGTGTGTTTTAGTCAAAGCATTGCTAAAATAAAAGCAAGACTAAATTTGACCACTTTTTCATCAGTGCCGGATTAACCACATATCCTGATTATTAGCTTTAGATCAAGACAAAGGAAAAAAAAGGAACATAAATTACAGTCTATGACAAGAATTTCACAAGAAAGTGATTGTTTTAGGAAAGACATTGAGGGCAAATAGCTTTTTATGGAGGCTGAATGATTGGCTATTGCTTATAAGGGGCTGACAATGCCACCTCGAGAGAACGTTGAGCACAAATTTCCCCTCAAAGTAATGAATAAATTTTGTATTTTTTGCTTACTTTTAAAGCATTTATAAAACAGTAATTCATTAGGGGGTGTTCTCACGGTGTATTTAGTGGTGTAATTGCGCTGCAATGTGCCCAAAGTAAGCAAATATGATAAAATCATAGCACTCGTTGAGTGCTATGATTTCAGAGAGTTTTCCCTGGAGAAAGTGAAAGTAAATGGGAACCGGTCCGGAGCGCTATTAAAAGTACATGCTGGCCGGTGCGCCACTATATACCGTGTGAACCTGGCTTTAGACATTATTTCTCTTTAAATAATATAAAAATTGAGTCAACATTCTAACTTTAAGTTTTTTACATTGTTAGATTAGAATCAAGCAATGTAGATGTGGTCTTTTAAGAAGAAGCATTAAAGCTAACTTCGTACTTACACTTTGCATGGCGTTTTTTGGGAGAAACAAATTTGTTAAAAACTGTGGGCGCCATGTGTTAACGGCTTAAGAAGTCACATGACATCACTGTTTGGAAGGGAAGGCTATGAACAGGGATGTCATGTAATGCAAACCAATCAGTGGCTACAGCAATGATATTCTAACTGCCAGGACTAACAAGTAAATATAAGCTCTAGGGAGATGGTAGTCAGTGGCAGTGCTGGAGTGGAGGTGAGGAGAAAGGTGAGTATCAGTTTATTTTACATTACTACTGCAGCACCCACATACATTTTGAAAAAAAAAATAACACAAACAGCCCCTTTTTGAAAGTGGGTATAAGGGAGATAGGAAGTTGCGGCACACTTAGCGCGCCAGCCCAAGAAGTTTGCATGGCCACGGCCTCTCCGTATCAAGACACGCACCTACACAAAAGGACACCCACTACAACTAACTGTGTAAAGGCTCTAGAAGAAAGCTAATTTAGGGTTTTGGCATCACCCAGCTTTCCTGGATGTTGGATAACCTATACAGCTTCCAAGAGAGCTGGGAGATACCGCCAAACTGTGCCTGAACTTATACCATTACACTACAACCAATATTTCCATTATACAATGATTATATAATGGTACATACCAGTGTACACAGGCTCTTCAGACTATATATTACCTCCAGACAATAACCTCATGGTGGTAGATACCAGTGTATACAGGCTCTGACGACTGTATGTTACCTCCATACAATAACCTTATAGTGGTCGATACCAGAGTACACAGGCTTTGCAGACTGTATATTTCCACCATACAGTGACCATACAATGGTAACTACCAGTGTACACAGGCTCTGCAGATGTTTAAGTGATCACAGAGCAGTTACATCAAGGGACTCACCAGAGACATATTCTATGATTGGAATTTTTCTCTTGTCCTTTTCTTCTCCATCCTGTCCAGACTGCTATGATGGCTTCTCCCGGCCATGACTCGTCCCTGCAAAATTTACCAGACAGACATCTTAGAATTAATTTTTTTTCAGCACTTCCCTACCTGTGGACACCTCTGTACAAAATTGACATGGGTGTTAGGTGGGGAGGTTATGGGGTGATAGGTGTAGGTGGAAAGGTTATGGGGCGATAGGTGGAATGATAGGTGTGGGTGTGAAGACTATCGGCTAATAGGTGGAGAGGTTATAAGGTCAATAGGTGGTGGTGGAGTGATAGATGGGGTTGAATTTTGTGTTGGCACTAGGATGCATAACAGAATGGTGGAAATGGGTGAGAGAGGAGATGGAGTTTAGTACTGTAATTTTTTTTTAATGTTTATACAAGTTTCCCCTCTGGACTATGTTGGACTCATTGGATTATGTCAGACCAGCATTGGACTGATTTCTTGAATAAAATGCTGAAATAGGGCTGATATTGGGGAGTGTTTCTTGAAATAAAAGTTTTTTTGTGCAGTTTGTGTCTGGTTTGTTACGGGCAGCACTGCAGCCCACCAGCATGCACTTGTTCAGCCGGCAGGTACTCGCCTAGTGCCGCTCCTGCTCGTCCGCACTCCTCTGCCAGTGCGCGCGCCCAACCTGCTTTGCGGTGGGCTCTGGTAAAAACCAGCCACCCCTCAGACTCCGCTCCGTGGTGTGGCTTATACCATCGCCTGCAGTGGTACTGATCCACTACCCCAGCCATTACATGGTTCTTTTTCCATTGAATTCCAGTGATTGTAATAGAGGTATCTGACAGACTCCTCTCCATTACTATCGCTCGGGTTTAGTGTCAGTCAACAGTTGTTTTTGTCATCCCAAAGCTGACACTAACCCCATGTCACTATTACTCCAGTACCCAACGCACCAAGAGTACTGGGAAGGGCCGAGTAATCAGCAGAAGCGGACCCTCTAATGTGATGATCCACTTCTGGGGCAGCTGCAGGCTGGTGTTTTTAGAATGGAAAGAGACCAGTACCGATGATTCTTCCCATTCTGATAGTATCAAGCTATAGCTTTCGATTTTACCTTAGCTGGTTATGGAAAATGGGGTGAACCCCACGTTATTTTTCTTCCAAAAATAATTTATTTATTGAGAAACCTACCTTACAGTAGATGCCCATGTCTAGATTCTCAAATAAATAAATAATTCAGGAAAAAAACAATATGGAGGCCCCCCAATTTTCCATAACTAGCCAAGGTTCATCGATACTGGTCCCTTCCTGGTCTAAAAATACCAGCCTTCAGCTGCCTCAGAAGCAGACCATTACATTAGAGGGTCCGTTTCTGTCGGTTACCAGCCCTTCCCAGTACCCCTGGTGTGTTTGGTATTGGTGTAATAGTGACACAGGGTTAGGGTCAGCCTTAGGGTGACAAAAAGCACCGCAGACTGACACCAAGCCCGAGCGACAATATTCAAGAGACGTCTGTAAGACTCTTCTATTATTATCACTGGAATAAATGGGAAAAAAATGGACATAATACGCACAAAAAAACCTTTTATTTAAATAGACAGTCCCCGACACCAGCCCTCTTTAACCATTAACCATAAATAGATCTAAGACTGATTTGACATAGTCCACTGAATGCGAAGCAGTCCAAATAAACGGAAACATCACGCAAATACACATACATGGGCTGGATAGCCTATCCAGCACCCAGGAAAGCTCAGTGAAGGATGGTGGTCACCCAGCTTTCCTGAACACTGGATATTCTATCCCGCCTGCAGGAAAGCTGGGTGATTCCGTAAAACATCACTCATGGCATCCAGTTTTTCTACCATAGTAAAGTTGGCTGCCACTTGTAAGGAATTAGGGAATCCCCCTGCTTTTCTGGGTGCTTGATAGTCTATCCAGCATCCAGGAGAGTTGGATGATGTCCCATCCCCTACAGATGACACACAGTTATCCTATCTTAGAAAAGTTGGGTGTCACCCATGGGGGATGGGCAACACCCAGCTTTTCCAAAAATGTGAAAACTGTGCGCTCACTACTCCATCACCACCTCTACCCCCACTCTCCCTTCTAATCCCCACTCTGACCCCCCCTTCACCTCCCTCTCTAAACCCAATCTCTCACCCTCCACTATCTCTCACCTTCCACTCTCTCTCACCTGACTTTAACCTCTCTAAGAATCACCCTTTCTCCACACCACTCTAACCCCCTTTACCTCACTCATCCTCCATCCCACACTTTAAACCCACCTTACCTTACTCTAACCCCCTTCACCCCATTCTAACTCCCTTCCCTCACTATCACCCCTTCACTCACCCCATCCCACACTCCGCCTACATTAATCCCCATACCACACTTTCCCCAATCTAATCCCAATACCACATACTCCCCACTCTAATCCTCCCCCACTCCCCCACTCTAATCCTCCCACACTCCCCCCACTCTAATCCTCCCACACTCCCCCCACTCTAATCCCTCTTCCACACTCTTCACTCATACTCCTCCCACTCTAATCCCCCATACTTCCCCCACTCTAATCCCCCACACATTCCCCTCACTCTAATCCCCCATTTCCCTCACTCTAATCCCCCACACTCTTTCCACTCTAATTCCCCCCACACCCTCCCCATTCTAATCCCATCCACACTACCCCCACTTTCTAATTTCCCTCCCACATTTCCCCCACTCCCTACAACTCTAATCCCTGCACACTCCTACCACACTCCCCACACTCTAATCTCCCTACAATCTCCTGACTCTAATCCTCCCACACTCTCTCTATTCTAATCTTCCTGCATTCATCCAAACTCTAATCCCCCACACTCCTCCCACTCTAAACCCCCTCCGATACTCCTTCCACGCCAATGCTCCTCCCCCACTCCCTCACTCTAACCCCCCTCCCACACTCCCACCACTCTATTCCCCCTTCCACACTCTCACCACTCTAATCCCCCCACACTCTCCACACTCTAATTCATTCTACATCCCTCACCCTAATCCCCCACTCACACTCCCCCCACTCTAATTCCCCACACATTCCCCACTCTAATCCACACACTGTCCCCCACTGTAATCCCCTCCAATCCCCCCGCTCTAATCCCCCTCCCACACTCCCCCCACTCTAATCGCCCTTTCACACTCACCCCCACTCGAATCCCCCCACACTGCCCACCACTCTAATCCCTCCACATTCCTCCCACTCTAATCCCCCTCCCACACTCCTCCCACGCTAATCCCCCTTCCGCACTCCCCCCATTCTAATCCCTCCCACACTCCCTCAACTATAACCCCTCCCAAACTTCCCCTCTTCAATACCCCTCCCACACTCTCCCCACTCTAATCCCCCAAAACTCCCACCACTCTAATCTTCCCCACACTACACCCACTCTAATCTCCCCCCACTCTAATCCCCCTCCCACACTCACCCCCCCCCCACTTTAATACCCCACACTCCCCACCATTCTAATGCCTCCCACACTCCCCTCACTGCTCCCACTCTTATCCTCCCACTCAACCCCCACTCTAATTCACCCCACACTCTCTCCACACTCCCCCCACTCTAATCCCCCCCACACTCTCACCCCCCCATTTCTCAGGCACATATATTCACCTGTCTTATTGCAGAATGTCGTCAGCAGAGCAATCTGGGAACTAGGAGATGGGTGGAGCTTTGGGAGAGGGGCATAGCTTTGCAGCTCCACCCCTCTCCCCAGCAATATACTGCGGAGTGGACAGTGGGTAAGCTGCATTTTGATGTGCCCACCAGTGCTCCAATGTCTGCAGCCACTGACACCAATGTGAGAGAAGCCACAGGACCCCCCCTCTAGCAGCTCCCCCACAGTATCTGCTGCCGGCACAGCCGCCTGGCTTGCTGAGTAAGTTCCCACATGCGGGGCATGTACCGTACGCGCTGCTGATTATAGACTACAAAGTTCAAAAACCTTATGCAAATGTATGCGTTTTTTTGCAGAACACGAAAGCATGCTTTTGTATGTGTCTCAAAAACAGTATCCAAATGCAAGCTCTGTCAAACGAGAGTGAAAAGTATGCACTGCTGACTATGCATTTCTACCCTTATACTCAATGAATACGTCAAGCTATATGTTTGGGTACTGTTTTGTAACATCCAAACGTATCCGTTTAATGTATCCAAAAACACCTTGTAAACTCAAAATCATAGAATTTTTAAGAAACATGTATTTAGAATTCTGCTCACAAACATACCTTT
Organism: Phyllomedusa bahiana; assembly: GCA_025379985.1. Lineage (NCBI taxonomy): Eukaryota > Metazoa > Chordata > Amphibia > Anura > Hylidae > Phyllomedusa > Phyllomedusa bahiana. The sequence goes on along the minus strand of JAODAL010021307.1, from coordinate 34,291 downwards.
CTTATATTGGTGTAGTAGCCACTGTTTGCCTAGCAGAATGCTATAACCTACATTCCTGTGTAATGCATTCAGGGACTGACTTAATAGGACACACACATGATATGACTTCTGCCATTTAGTTAGCACTAGTATTACAGGACATTGATGAGCTAACTTAAAGGGACACTACCATCAAAATCTTTCTTTTCACCTATTGACAAGATATATCCTACTATTATATGGATTTTCTTTTATTGGGTGGTTGGTTTTTTTTATATAAATTTTTAAAGTTTCCCTATGTACATTACTCTCGCTGACTTCCTTTCTGTGAGCTCTGATAGCACAGCAGTGAGAGGATTACTTGATGGTCAGCTCTGGTCTGAGAATTGTAAGTTGTTACGGGTTCTCCTGCGACCCATAGGTCGGGTCGCAGGTACATCCTTATCCCTGTCGCCCCCAATATGTCTTCTGTGAGTAGCACCACGTCCTAACATTCGGGACGCAGTGCCACTTGCAGTTCTGGAACCGGCCCCTTGTACACACCCCTTCTTGCTCGCTGTTTGAGTTTCTGTAATTGGTAATTGCCGGCCGCTGATGCTATATTACCCAGCATTCCCCTAACTACTATGCCGGATCTTTAGTGCCCTGTAGCCTACTGATAGAGCATTTCTAGTGTTGTTGCCTATACCATGTACCAGATCTCCTTGCTTCTGTCCCTTAACTACGAATCTTGCCACTTGCCCTGACTTTCCTGCCTGTCCCTGACTACGAGCCGGCTCAGTGATTCTCTACTGTGTTACAGCTCAGTCGCCACCTCAGGTAAGTTGCGTCGGGGGTTGCTACCTGGGGGTTGTCTGCCGGAGTACGCCCATCCTGCCTTGCGGCGGGCTCTGGTGAAAACCGCACTTTGGCCTCAGAACAGTCCTGGAATGATGCAACCCTAAGTGCCATGTTCAAGAAAGGCCTCTTCAGTATCTCCGAGGCCAGAGTGTGGAATTGGATTGCGTATTCCCTAACAGTGGAACCTGGTTCGCTATGTCCTTGCATTGATTATCGTGAAAAACTGGTATCTGTTGCCACTAATCACTGAGCTCTTTGACTGTCTCCGTGGAGCCAGAATTTTCTTTAAACTGGACTTGCAAGGGACTTATGACCTTGTGCAAATCCGTGAAGGTGACGAGCGGAAGACAGCCTTCAATACCTGGGAAGGGCATTTTGAGTAACGGTAATGCCCTTCAGTCTGTGCAATGCCTAGGCGGTCTTTCAAGAATTTGCAAAAAAAATTTTCAGAGACCTCCTATATTCTTGTGTTGTTGTGTTCCTAGATGACATCTGGTCTTTTCACCTGACCCAGATTCCCACTGGACTTATGTGCGGCAGGTATTACGACGTCTAAGAAATAACTGTTTCTTTGCTAAGCTGGAAAAGTGCATCTTCCATCAGACCTGCCTATCTTTCCTTGAGTATAGTACATCATCTTGGACAAAGGATTGCAAATGGACTCAGCTAAGTTGTCCACTGTATTGCAGTGGCCTCGACCAGCCGGCTTCTGGGCCATACAGTGCTTATTAGGTTTTGGCAATTATCAGCGCCAATTCTACTGTGGTGACACTGATTGTGGCATTCACCAGGAAGAAAGGAAACTCCAAACTGTGGCCACCGGCGGCAGAAGAAGCATTTTTTCTGTTGAAATCTGTGTTTGCCTCGGCACCCATCTTGTTTCGACCAGCCACCGAGAAACCCTTCTTCCTGGAGGTTGATGCCTCTTCTGTGGAAGATGGAATGGTCCTTATCCAGAAAAGTCCCGAAGGCAAGACCATCACATGCAGATTCTTCTTCAAAACCTTTTTCCCACGGAGAAGAATTATACTATCAAAGATTGAGAATTACTGGCCATAAAAATAGCCTTGGAAGAGTGACGTCACCTCCTGGAGGGGGCTCGTCATCCGGTTAATATATATACCAACCACAAGAATGTTTTGTACCTCCAGTTGGCTCAGTGTCTAAATCCACGACAAGCCAGGTGGTCCCTCTTCTTTCCCCAGTTCAATTTCTTGATCCACTTTCGACCTTCAGAGGAGAACATCAAGGCCGATGCCCTCTCCTATGCTTCTGATGTTATAGGTGAGAAGGCGACTCCTAGGCATATCATACCTCCTGAATGCTTGATTTCCGAAGCTCCCATAGACGTCCAATGAGTTCCCTCGGAAAAACTTATGTGTGCCCTGCGCTCAGGAGGAGGATTCTAAAATGGGACATTGCTCTCTGGTGACCAGGCATACCGGAGTATGAAAATCTTGTCAACTTATATCTCGTTATTACTGGTAGCCAGATCTTGTTAAAGACGTCAAAGACTTCATGGAATCTTGTGCCACTTGTGCCCACAATAAGACGCTTTACCTCAAGCCGGTAGGCCTCCTGGAGCCTTTGCCGAGTCCAAATAGTCCTTGGACAATGCAATGGACTTCATCACCATTTTTCCCTCCTCCTCCAGAAATACTGTTGTTTGGATGGTCACAGATCTATTTTCTAAGATGTCACACTTCGTACTACTGCCAGGGTTGTCCTCTGTGCCACGCCTCACCAACCTTTTCTTCCATTACATCTTTCATTTGCCTGGATCTCGCAAGCATATTGTCTTGGCTTGGGGGGTCCAATTTATGTCAAAGTTCTGGCGTGCCCTCTGCTCTCAGCTGCAGGTGAAACTGGACTTCTCCTCTGCATACCATCCACAGACGAATGGTTAAGTCGAAAGAGGGAACCAGGTCTTGGGCAATTACCTGCACAGCTTTGTGTCAGCACATCAGGACAACTAGTCCAGTCTATTGCCGTGGCCAGAATTCTGTTACAACCACTTGGACATGGATTCTGCCAGATCCTCCCCATTTTATGTTGTCTATGTACAACACCCTCATCCTCCGTTACAGCTGCCTCTGTCTTCTGATGTCCCTGCTATGAACGATGTGGTCTGAGACTTAGCGTCCATTTGGAGAGAGACATGCCAGTCCTTGCAACGGACCTCTGCACATGAAAATCCAAAGCAGATAAAAAAAGAAGACCTCCCCGACCTTCGCTCCAGGAGACAAGATGTGGTTGTCAGCAAAGTACGTTCGACTAAAGGTTCCGAGCTACAAGCTGTGTCCTTGCTTCTTGGGCCTATTGAAATGCTGAAGAAAATTAACCATGTTGCCTATAAGCTCCATCTCCATCCCACGATGTGCGTCCTGATCTCTTTCCACATCTTCCTTCTGAAGTTTATAATCCTTAATCGTTTCTCTCAAAACGTCGTCTTTCCCTCTCCGTTGAAGCAGATTCCACCAACATCTTTGCTATAATAGAAATTATGGCCATGAAGATGACAAGGGGGAGACGACACTTTCTTGTTGACTGGAAGAGGTTCGGGCCGGAAGAAAGGTCATAGGAGCGAGAAGTCAATATCTACTACAGAAGTTCCTTCAGGCAAGAAAGAGGGGGAGGCCAAAGATGGGGTACTGTTGTGGGTTCTCCTGTGATGCGCACCTGTACCCCCATTGCCCCCAGTATGTCTTCTGTGAGTGGCACATGTCGGGACACGGATGCACTCGCAGTTCGGGAACCGGCCCTCTGTACTCACCTCTCCTCACATCCTGCGCTGTATCTGTTGGTCAGCATGCGCATCCCCGTTCCTTAGGACGCGAACCCGAGACAGATCTGGGAAATTTAAAGGGCCGGGCGCAGGTAGTTGGTAATTGCCGGCCACTGACCATATATTACCCAGCATTCCCTTGCCAGATTTTTAGTGCCTTGTAGCCTACTAATAAAGCATTTTTACTGTTGTTGCCTATACCTTGTACCAGATCTCCTTTCTTCCATCCCTTGACAATGTTTCTGGCCACCTGCCCTGCCCTTTCTGCCTATCTCTGACTATGAGCCTGCTCAGTGATTCTGTACTGCATTACACCTCAGCTGCCACCGTAAGCAAGTCGTGCCAGGGGTAGTGGTCTGGGGGTCATCTGCCACAGCAAGCCCATCCTGCCTTGCAGGGGGCTCTGGTGAAAACAAATGGCCCCTCAGATTCCGCTCCCTGGCGTGGCTTACACTATTGCTTGCGGTGGCTCAGTGTGTCCACTATCTGAGATCCTTACATAAATATTATCGACAATAAACTGATGAGTGTGAAGAAACCTCCTCCTCTCTGGTGCAGAAAAAATATGCCCTATTTTCCTTTCATGTATTGTTTGTGGTCTAGTATAATCTTATCTATCAATATGGAGAGAATTATGGAGCAATATTTATGTCATCACCTACTATTAGTAATGACACTATATAGAGATAATTAGCAGCTGTGATTAGTTAATTGCATAGGACTACTAAAATAAAAAAAATTACCAAAAATTTAAAAAAATAGTTTTCTTGAAATATTGGTTCAAACAAAAAACCCTTTTCTGATGGAAGTGTCCATTTAAGCTTATATATAAGAGTAGCCTGTGTTTGAGTGGGTTAGTCCCTGTTCTTATTTAAAGAGAACCTGTCACATAGATTATGCCCCCCTTGCTGAGGGCAGCACAACCTAGTGTCAGACATGCTGTTTCCAGCGCTGCAGTTTTCAGCCAGAAGAGTCATTCGAAGAGTCATTCAAAGAGTTTTTCAAAGAGTCATTCAAAGAGTCATTCAAAGAGTCAGTTTTTTTCAACCCCCGCCCACCTGAGGCTAGCCCCGCCCACTGCAACTGATAAAAATATTACTTTGAATAGGTAGAAACATGTAAATAACTGTCAGGGGGCGGGGCTAGCCTTTAGTGGGCGGGGCTAACACCTGCCCATGAATAGGGGTAAATGCTCTAAAACTACAGCATCTTACAGAATAAGGGACACTGTGCTGGGAACAGCAAGTCTGACACTGGCTTATGCTGCCCTCAGGAAAGGGGGCATGACCTATGTGACAGGTTCCCTTTAACCACTAAGTGGTGCTGACTCTCATATACTGTACATGAATACATCAATCCTGCAGTGCAGCTATCAGCAGCATAACCATTTAGAATATTATGATTTAACTAGGAAACATAGAATATTCTAGAAACCATTTATTAAAAATTATGCTCACATATGTTTCTTACACCAATGCAATAGGCCCCTGCTTGAAAAAAAAATGGATCCCATAGACTAACTGTATTTCATCATGTCTGTTACTGTCTGGGAAGAAGCTGCTCTAACATTCTTCTGTCTTATCTTTCACATTTTTTTGTAACAGCTAACTTTATTTTCAAGAACATAAATTCATCTAGAGAAAATTGTGTGTTGTATTTTTTAACAGTTAACTTTATTAACAAAATTACATACCCCATAGAGATAGCAGTTGTACAAGTAAACGCACTCAGAGAAGAAGTTGCAGGAACAAGTTATATTCAACTCTCTTTCTCCACCACTACAATTCCACATCTCCCTGGGATTCACCCCTCGTCACTTTTACGTTCTCATCCCAAAACACAGGAGAGGCTTGCACTCCACTCACTCACTATATACAATGCCAGCCTATATAAAACGCTGGCATTGTAACTTACTGGTACTGAACCAAAGGGATGCCTCTTTTTCTCCCAAATATTACCGCTTGCAAAAAGTTGGCCAGGCATGTGAATGAGTAGGACGGAGTTTGTGGCCCTCCTCTCCATTCACCTCTATAGAAGCTTTTGAACATAGTCTGGTGCATACAATTGGCTATATTTGAAAGCTCAGATAGAAATAAATATGGATTATGGCTGCAAGCGCCGCCCTCCTTATTCACATGCATACAAGTGGCCAGCGCTGAGGATTTTACATCATGGTAAAAATCCTTTAAGGAGTTTAAGAATTTTGTAATAAAAGAGCTGAGAAAGCAGACATATTCTCTTTTGTGTTACGGCTACAGCAGTATGCGCCTTATGTACCAGACATGTAGTAGACAATGTTTATGTGACTGGCAAATAGAGCATAGACCGTAGTGAAATAACCCAAATATAGCTCAAAAGAGACAGAAGAATCCTTGGTGATTTAGAGCATTAAAAGGCTTAATTATAGATCTCTGAACAATGAAAAGGTTATTGCTGCATACCTCATGGTTCAGGGCAGTAAAGGTTTCTTGGATGTCTAAGGCTGTGAAGGGGTTAATATAAGGCTCTCTGGTAGTCAAGGATACTGAAGGGGTTAGTGTAAGGACCCATAGTGGTCTATGACAGTGGAGGGGTTAGTGTAAAAATCTCTAGTGGTCTAGGGCAATGAAGGGGTTAATGTTAAGATCCTTTTAGGAGAGCAGTGAATGGGGTTAATGTTACACAGGAAGGGTCTTGTGGTTACTTAGCATTGCTTTAGCAGCTATTTCCTTGCCCTATACTGCTTGCAGCCAAATAACATATAAATTGTACAGTATGTCAGGTTATTGTCAACAGTATCAGAGCTGCAGAAGATGAGGGGAATTCTCATTAGCTTCTATGGAAAAGCTCTGAAGACGTCTTATAGAGTGGTATATCCTCTATTTGCCAGTCACAAAAGAGTTGTCTGCTACATGTCTGCTACAAAACTGTCAAAAAATGGTTAGTACAATACATGGACTGTCCATCATCGCAGTTGCCCATGAAGAAGTCAATCAGCATTCAAGTCATCTTCTGCCATTCTAATACTGCTGACAGTGACATGACACATTTGAAATGTCTGGTGGCTGCCAATCTAAGGTAAATCAAAGAGACTAGCCTCCAAATGGGCAGAGAGACATCTACTTCAGCCTGAGGACTGGTGGTCCATAACAAGTGGAAGAAGTAACCATATGCTTATTGAAAGTGAAGTGCCATGAGTAAATTCTGTTATTTACCTCCATTCGATCTCACACTGCCTCCTTTGTCTCACTCTGTTCCACTAGCATCTTTTCAACATTTCTTTTACATAGTTTTTATAAATGAGCCTATTAAGTTAACATTTCACTAATATTAGCTGAGAGTAATCTTATAATATATAAATATATAGTATATAAATATAATTACAACTTGTGTATATGCTACTTACCGTCCTTACAGATGTCAAAAAGAAGTTCTTCTTCCTTAAATTTCAATGTCTCAAAAGACTCCACGTAATGTACTTGTCCGGTGGGTCCACCTATTTCTTTAAGTTGCATTATATTTGCTTTGAAAATGCCCACAGAGATAATATGCACACCCCTATTCCTCAGAGACCTAGATTGAAGTTTAACATCATCTTGAGCTTGACTACCTGTTACAAGTATAAGGAGCTTTTTCACGCTGGGTCTACAACCTTTGTTTTCTGTGAAGTACTGGGACACATATTCCAATGCTTTCCCAGTGTATGTACCCTTGTTCAGGTATGACATTTTATTAATAGCTTTCCAGATATTAGCTTTGGTTTCATCCTTATTTAGTGGTAGAACCTCCTTGCTGTCATCACTGAATTGGACAACACCAAACTGTACTCTACGTGGCCCAATCTCTGTCATGTTAACCAGGTTTGACATAAACATCTTCACTTTCTTAAAGTTTTCTTCACCTATACTTTTAGAACTGTCAACCAGGAACATTACATCAGCCTGTACGTTTTGGCAAACTATAAAGACAAAAATAAAATTTAAATATTTCATTTACATTCTTTCTCATTTTGTAATAAGTACGTTTTTTGTAAATATATTTCTTATTTTACCTTTGCTCGAACAGATTTGCCGGGCTACCAGATTTTTTAGGTGTTTCAGAGAATCAAAATCGTTTACAAAATGGACCCTTTTTCGATCGCCAGTGACTTCAAGCAATTCATCATAGTTGGCGTTTTTAACACCAATTGCATATATATCTACTTTGCTTTCTCTGAGAATCATGGCGGCCTCCTTCACCCGGTCTTGAGATTGTCCATCTGTAAGAACAATAAAGTACACAGGCACATTTCCCGCCCTGACATTCTTGGGATCTAATATTAATTGACGAGTGACATTTATTGCAGCTCCTGTTTTGGTTCCTCCACGTAGCTGCCAGATGTTTTGTATCTCATTTTTTAATTTGATTTTACTGTAGTTATTACCAATACCAATCTCCACTTTACTGCTTTGAGAGTATTGTACAGCCCCAACGCGAACTTTCTGGGGCCCGATGTCAAACATATCTATTAGCTCCACCAGAAATGTTTTTATGGTTATAAAATTCGAGGGACTAATACTTCCAGAACCATCAATGAGCAGATAAATATCAGCAGATGCTATCTTCTGACATCCTGCAAAGAAATAAAAGGACATAAAAAATGAGAAAATGATTTGTATTATTTTTAAAACTAGATAACATTTTATTTTACAGTCAATTTTCCATATTCAGATTCAGAATAGATAAAAAATATCTAAAATACACAGATATATAGAGAGCTTAGGTGAGACACAGCACGTTACATTATATTGTTTTTCCGTCTGTAAAGACCTCAGTTTTAAACTGTGTATGTTGTTCAGGATAGCCCCTTTTCTTATGCCCTGATAGGACACATGAATTTCAACGAAAAGGTTTCCCAGTTTGATACCCCTTTATGATTAGCCAGAGAGGGAGATTACATTTTTTGCGGGTCAAGGTATACTTTTATTTTGGTACTATTTTGGGATACATGCAAGTTGACATGATTATGGTTAGTCATTCATTTAAACAATTTTGTAACGTGGCCTCCTTTTGCAGCTAAAATTATGGCAATCTGCTCAGATATCGAGTGGCTCTCTTTTTTTCTTATTAGGACTAGCACTTTCAGGTCTTGTTGACATGGTTCCATATGAATACTACCCCCAAAGCAGTGTCCAATTATTTCCAATGGGAATGTGCAGCATATTTTATGCAGTGCAGATATTTCACCTATTAACACAGTTTCCATGTTGGGTATTTTCTTGGATGTCTGCCATGGATCAGTGATGGAATTTACTGTCAGAAAATCTGTTATGTGAACATGTTCTAAAATTACTAATGGGCACAGTAGCCATAGAGCAAGGCTATCTGCTAAAGGTAAAATTTTGAATTTTAGGGTATGTTCACATGGCATTTTTGTATACATTTTCAATCCAAAAAACGCATTCAAAAGTGTGTGTAAAACGCATCCAAAATGCAAGGATGCATGTTTGGGTCCGTTTCGGGTCTGAAAAATGGATCCAAACACGCGTCTAAAAAACGCTGTGTGAACATCTCCTTACTGATTACTTCTACTTTCTTTAGCTGAAGGCTGTGCCACTCTTTTTCCAAAAATAGCTATCTCTTGTCTCACCATACCATTAACCCCTTACCAACATTTGACATAAGTTTATATCATGGTCGGGAAAGTGTTCCCGCACATTTCTGTATATTTAGGGCAAGGGGATCGTGCAGGCTTTGCTTTACATTACATTTTTATTGGTTGGGACTGGAGTTTACGCCGGTTGCGTCTGATTAACCCCTTACCCAACATGGCATCTAAGGGAAAGACAGATGGAACTCTCTCTGTTTCCAACGGCACCCTGCTGTGCGATCCCTGACAAACCATAAGTGTATGTTCACACAGTGTTTTTGGATCCGATTTTGGATCCGTGCTGGATCCGAAAAATTGGATCTAAAAACGCTGCAGCAATCGCATGTGAAACAGATCTAACACATACCAAATCACGCAGCTGCGTGTTGTGATGCATGTTCAATGCAGCAGGATACCTTATCATTTTAAATAGTGCTCCTGCTGCGTCTTTCGGACCAAAAATTGACAAGTCAATTCTTGGAACGGATGCGAAAGACGCATCGGCGATCACTTGTGTGAACATCGATGTGTGTCTCATTTTAAAAGCAATGTAAAATCACATTGCTATTTGTTAGCTGCGTGTTTGGGTCCGTTTGGGGACCGACAGACGGATCCAAACAAGCAGCTCAAAAGCATATGTAACACGGACGAAAACATGCCATGTGAACATACTCTAAGCCTAACAAAGACTTCCGGATTGTCTCTGACAGCACCTCACCCAGCTGTGGGCATGGTGATTGACAGCTACAGTACAGAGTAGTACAGTCATGTTCTGTACTGTATTGTATCAGTGATCAAGAGATTGCCAAATCAAGTTCCCTATAGGAACAATTAAATGTTTTTAAAAAAGTGAAAAAAAGTAAAAAACTCAAAGTCACATAAAGTAAAATATTAAATAAATAAAAAGAGGAAAAAACAAACACACGTCTAGTAAAACGCATACACCGCCCTTATCTCATTACCGATGCCAATTAACAAAATAAGGATAAAAAATAAAAACATGACACATATTTGGCATTATCCCATGCATTATAACATGGCCTATAAATCTGTTATGTTGTTTAAATCGCACAATGAACGCCATACAAAAAAAAATTATAATGGCAGAATTGCGGTACCAATAAAAATGTCAGTTCGTCCCACAAAAATAAACTTCATACACATAAAAAATAAAAGTTATGGCTATTAGAATATAGCGATGCATAAACATTGTTTTACAAAATAAAAACACTTTTTTAACATAAAAAACTAAATAATTTGGGTATCACTGTAATCGTGTCACCCCACAGAATGAAACTAACATGCGCATACTGCATGATGAGCACAGCAAAAATAAAAATAAAAAAGCAATACCAGTCATGGGCCTCCCATAATACCAATAAAAACATCAACTCATCCTGCAAAAAACAAGTCACTACACAGCTCCATATACAGAAAAATAAAAAAATTATGGATCTCTGACTATGGCGATGCAAAATAATTTTATTTTTTAACTTCTTGCTGACAATGGACGTATGTAAGTGTCCCATTATTGGTAAGATCCTATGTAGAGGGCTTATTCAATAAGTTAGATACATAGTTGGCAGGTACTAGCTGCTAATTGCAGCTGACACTAGCCTCTAACAGCAGGGAATGGAGTTGGCTATGATCCCTGCTGTTTAACCATTTAGACGCCCTGGTGATCGCGACGCCTATATGAATACGAAATGGCACCCTGTCCATGTTTTTTTTTTTTTTTAACTGTGTTTTTATTAAAGGTTTTCACAATTGTTTTTACAATACAAAAGCAAAGAGTAGCTATACATACAATACCAATGATACGTTGTTAAGTAGCGGAAAAAGTTCTGTCCGGAACTCGCTGCAACAAGTCCAACACCCGCCCTAGATCCTAACGCAATATCCAAGGGGGGCGTTCATCCTCATTAGTGCTAGGTGGTACAGATAATGAGAACTCAAATGTATCACACATACTAGTTGAAAATACACTATTGAAGAACCATGGAGGTGAACATAGGCCATTAGCCATGCACAAACAGAAGCGAGAAACAAAAAGACGGATAAACAAACGACAGGACAGGACTTTGGATGGGAGAGACAAGGACACCGAGGGAGGGAGAGGAGGGGGGGGGATGGAGATGCGGTACTAACTAAATCAGTTTGGTCTGGGTTTGTAACTGAGCCCAGTAGGAGACCCATGGCTTCCAGACCTTATCATAGGGGACTAACGTGTTGCGCAAAGAGGAGGTAAGCTTTTCTATCCGCTGGACTTCGCATATCCTGACGTGTAGATCGTGTACGGAGGGAGGGAGAGTCTGCTTCCAGAAGGCCGAAATCAAGCAATTGGCAGCTGTAAGGACATGTAGGAACAACTTGGCCTCTGGTTTCGAACAACCCCGGGGCGGGACATTCAGAAGATACGTGGAAGGGTCAATCATGACTCTGCGGCCAAATATCCCCGCGAGGACCCCGCTAACCTGTGCCCAGAAGAGTTGTACCTGCGGGCAATCCCAAAATATGTGAAACAGCGAACCCGGAACGGCACCCCACCTCCAGCATGCACCTGAAATTGAACCTATGGAGTAACTCCGGAGTGTGGTACCAGTGCATTAGGAGTTTATACTGGTTTTCGTTGTAGGTTATGCAGGCGGAGGAAGTAGCTGCCCTATGCCAGATAACCTGCCACACATGGTATGGAAGTTTGCGACCCAAGAAAGCCTCCCATTTGTGCATATAGGGGAAGTAGGGTTCGGAGTCCGGGGCAGGTTCATTCAAAATAGTGTAAATCTGTGATATCAGACCTTTGGACAGATGCCCCCATCTGCATAGCCTTTCAAACGGAGTGGGGATCGAGAGTGTGGATCAATCAGTCAGCACTTGCATTAGGTGTTTAATTTGAAGGTACGAAAACTGCGCCCTAATGGGGAGACTTTAGGTATCAGCTAGATCCACAAAAGGGATTAGTTCCCTGGTGCGGAAGTGCGCTATGTCTGCAAACCGGAACAAACTATGTTGTTGCCATGGAGCTACAAAGGCGCTTGTGGTGCTAGCAGGCAGGAGAGGGGTGTAGAGAAATGAGGACATTGGGGATGCCTTCGAGGCCAAGGGGAATCTAGCCTGACAGCGTCTCCAGATGGACTCTACTGGGCCTGGTAGGGGCCCCGTTCTCGGAAGATCCTTGGTATGCCAAAGAAACATGTTGGGGTGGAACGGAGCCAACCACAACTTTTCAATTTCCATCCATTTAGAATAAGCTGACAGGGTAGACCACGCTGGTATAACCCGGAGGTGTGTTGCCCAGTAGTACTTCAGGATATTAGGAGCTGCTAGTCCACCCCTACTTCTGCCTGCCATCAGCACATCTTTAGCAATTCTGTGCCGACCATGGGCCCATATGAATTTAAATATCGCCGATTGCAAAGACTTCAGAACACTAAGGGGAATTGGGACGGGGAGGGTTTCAAAGAAATACAACAATCTCTTGGACAAATGCTATGTCCGCATGCAAGGCACGGAGCTCGCGTAAAAGAAGGCGGCGTTTCACGTTAGAATTTAATCCTTTTGCTTTATAAGTCACGCACTTGCCCATTAGCGGTGTTGGCGGGGGGCGGGGGGTAACACAATAGGAAAACAAGACAATACACGAGACGAGAGAACAGTAAACAGAGAGCAGAGATGCTGTACAAGCAACAAAAACCAACTATTCTTGATAAACCCGAATAGTGAGCAAAATAAGCTAAACCATGCTTTCTACCGGGTGGTGGGGAAGATGAGGGTAGGCGGTAGTCAGTTGGGCAGACCCAAGGACCGCGCACCCTCAGCACTATGGAAGAGGGGATGGGCCCAATCCAATAGATAGGGACCAGTCCCTCGAGGGAGAACAGTGAGTACAGGAGAAATATACTTATAATCCAACCTAGAAGAGAAAAAGTTAGTAATCAGAAGATAAACAGCTAGCCAGCCAGGCCGCCCAGTAATGAAGCGGAGCAACATGAGCCCTAAGGGCTCTCCTCTGATAACAACAAACAATGTTATGACCTAGATGAGGAGAAAGGAAACATAATTAGGATTCACCCGAGTCCCATGTTCAGGATTAGTGAGGTGGAGTATGCGGAAGCCTGCGACTCCCAGCGTCTTCAGCAGTCGGGCGCCTTTTCTTTCGCATGGGGTGCTGCCAAGCCGGTAAGGCAGGGGGAGACAAAATGTCCAAATCCCAGTCAGGTAGGCGAGGAATTGGAATCTGGAGAAATTCACAGAAGGGTTGCACATCCTCTTTTGTCTTCAACGTAGCAGAACGGCCGTCCTTCCTGGCTGTGAGGGCGAACGGGAAGTTCCAGCGGTACACAATCTGATGGTCTCTCAGGACGGACAGGAGCGGTTTCAGGAGGCGACGTTTCTGCAAGGTCTCCCATAAGAGGTCCTGGAAGAGCTGTATCGACGCGCCTTCATATTCAAGGGAGCGCATGGCCCGGGCCTTCGTCATAATGCGCTCTTTTGTTAAGAAGTCATGGACACAACAGATGACATCACGAGGCAGGGGTGAGGACCCCTTAGGGCGGAGTGCTCTGTGGGCTCTATCCAGCTTAATGGAATGATTAGGCTGTTCACCCAGAATCTGGTTGAAGATAGCATTCAATGCGGAAGAAATGTTGTCGTCACTCACGGATTCAGGGAGGCCCCGGACGCGTATGTTGTTTCGGCGCCCGCTGTTGTCCAAATCTTCAACATGTCTACCCAAGTCGCGTATAACTGATGCTTGAGCGACAAGTGGTGGATGAAAGGTAGATAAGTAGCTTTGGGTAGTCCCTTGAGCTTGGTCCAGCGAGTCTACTCTATCAGTAAGATGTATAATATCCTGCCGTAATAGGGAAATCTGTTTGCAAGTGTCCTTGACCTCGGCTATCAGGGTCTGAAAATCGTTTTTTGTTGGTAGAAGCTGGAGCTGGTGGGCCCACTGTTGGAAATCTATTGGGCACGACGGAGCCAGAGCTTGGTGGGCTTGGTAGGATCCCAGGTCACCAGGTTGGCGGTTGCAAGATGTTGACCCATGGAACTGGGAGGTGGAAGGGCTTATTGAGTCTCCCTGAGAAGTGGCCCATAGTTGTGGTGGTGAGGGCGATCTAGTCCCTTGTGGCGGTGCCCTGACAGGGGGGCCGCCAACATCGTGAGCCGAGCCCGGGCTTGAGTGGATGAGCTCCGGACTAGCAACACCCTGATGGAAGTGGCACTCCATGGAGCCCGAGGAAGACATCGGCTCAGGAGAAGGGGCCTTCAGATTGGGGTATACCCCAGCGGCCACTGAACCCAGGATATCTGGGTTGGAAATGTCAGTCCCCAGTGGGTGGGTAGTGCTGGTCGGGTTAGGCAGGTGAGGCCTCAGTACGACCGTCAGTGGATGCGCCTCGTGTGAGAGTCTCAAGGAGGGGACAATACCTGAATGGCCCTGCAAGGGAGGACTCTGGGCTACGGGTTCCCCAGGTGAGGCGTCGCAGGAGTCTCTGATACAGGAGTGGGACGCGGAGGATTTTGCAATGGCAGGGAGGTATAGAGAGGCGGCCGTTACTAGGCCAGTTGCCGGCTGTGCAGCCTCTGATGTCACGTTTCTTTGAGAGAAAGCAGGCCCCTTCAGTGCAGATACCGTGTCGGAGGATGCCAGTACCGGAGCAAGGTCCGGGGGGTATGTGTCCCTTGACTGTACGAGGCCATCCGCCTCACTCGCTATGGCGGCGCCGGGGCCCAGACTTGGCTGCAAGATGGCGGGTGCCGCGCGATGTAGAGGAGCGCCGGCGAGGATGACAGGTAAGTCGCAGGTCTTATCCGAGCTGTCGGGATCTCCCGGGGTCTCAGTGTCTTGAGAGACGGGCGGTAGCGAGGCTGAGAGGTCCGCTGATAGGCGCCGAGATCTCCTCAGTCCCCTGGCGGAGCGCTGGTTGGTGCTGTGTAAAGATGGCGCCGGGGCTCCTGGACAGCCGCATCCTCCCGCGCTTCTCGTTATAAAACGCTCTATGCCCAAACGGGGAACGGAGGCGTCTGGATGGCAGTGGGAGTTCTCCTGGGTGCTCTGGAGCGACTTCTCCCCATCTAGGGTGCTGATGAAGCGATAAAAACGGCTGTTTTGGGCGGCTTGGTAGAGGAGCTCTAGCAATATGCGGCCATCCACTGAGCTCTCCAAGCCACGCCCCCCCCCACGCCCCCCCCCCGTCCATTTTTTAATTTTTCTTTGGTCCTGTGTAAGAGAGTTAGTAATTGATCCTCCTTCTTGGAACACCCCTCTTTATTTTTTTAAAGCAAAAAAATGTGCAAACAATCAAGCCCCCAGTGGTCAACTACCCAAGGGGAAATTATTGTAAAACTAAAAAAGTTATACATCATTGGTATCTCCATTTCCATAAAAGTCTAATCTATTAAAATTATAATCATTTTACTCCATAACTTTATTACATATTGTTTTTAACATCCTAGAGGAGGGATTGTATGAAAACTGTCTTGTCTAGATCTAAGATTTTCTTTGTTGCCCATAGCAACCAATCAGAGATGCCTTTTCATTTTTTCAGTGCACTGTATGAAATGAAAGGTGAACTTTGATTAGTTGCTGTGGTCTTTAGACCGAGACAGTTTTTATACATGAAGCCCTTGGTGTTTCAGCAAACCTGAAATGGTGCCTAGAAATATCCCAATGAAAATTAGACTCCAAAATCCAGTAAGTGTTTCTCCTATGCTGAGGTCTGAGGTTGTTGGTTACAGTTAAATGACGCGTACTAAATGCACAATAGGATAATCACTAACATATGGCAGCATTAGAGGAAATTGAGTTGTGCTTTCCTGTTAACATCTACTGCATTTCGGTAAATAATGGATTCAAATTGAAAACCTGCAAAAATTTTTTTACCTCCACCTTGCTTTAATTCCTATGATATAGGGTTAAAACAATTTTTATAAATGCTGTTTTGAATACTTTAAGGGGTGCAGTTTCTTAAATTGAGTCATTTATGGGGGTTTCTAATATGCCCCTCAAAGCCCTAAAAAAATCTGTGTTGCAAATTTTCTCACAAATGTGACAACTTGCTACTAAAGTTATAAGCGCCCTAATATTGTTTAAAAAAATGAAGCCAACATAAAGAAGAGATATGGTAAATGCTAGTTATAGACTATTGTGTGTAGTATTCATATCTGTGTTACAAACAGGAATTTTGAAAATGGCAACATTTTCACAAATTTTTCCAACATTTTGATATGTTTCACAAATAAACAAGGATTGTATGAGCCAATATTCATTACAAGCAGCTAAGCACAATGGGCGACATGTATGATTTTTGGTGCTGATAGGCCAGTTCTAAATCTCTTTATGGTAGTATAGATGCGCAAGAATGTATGAACCTGCTCTTCTGCAGTTCATACTTACAGGCGCAATCTAGTGCCAATATGACAACTCAGGCTCAGGCAGACCACCTTTAAGCTGGTCTGGCTGTTCTAACTGTTGTGCGCCAAAGTTTTGGCATCAAAGAATCATAAAAATGTGTTTACTTCCTTCGAATGTGGTGCAAAGGACCAGCAAAAACCCCAAAACTTTGGCTACTGCTAAAAAGTGTCTTTGGCACGGGAGGTACCGAGGCACTTGAGTGCGCACAAAGTTTGTAGTACACCATGTTCATACTTCTATGAATTGGTCTATACAGCTTATGAGGCCAGAATTCATGGCGCAGCCTGTTCTCACATGTTGCCAAAGATGTCATGATTCTTGAAATACACAAAGGATGCATAAAAGCATTAGAAAGTTATTTCCACATAAAGTGACATGTCAAATTTGAAAAATGGGACTTTGTGATATAGGCCAAAACTGGCTTGCTTGTTAAGTGGTTAAAGAACACCTGTACCATTTCAGCAGAATTTCCCTCTATATTATATATGATGATAATCTTACCTAGTTTTATCCTATGAGTTTGTTCTCCTGAGGCAACAATACCTCTTTTAACATTCATAATCTTCTGCAGTAAAGCGTCTGTACTTTTTGAAAGATCGGAAAATGTCTTCACCTTGATCTGATAGTTACGAGCTGGATGTGATGCAATTTGGTTCATTTGGGTTTCATCGATTGAGAAACTGCCCACGGTTAACAAAGTCTCGACATATTCCTCGGCGAAACGTTCGATGGCATCCTCAGTTACATTATCTGCAGGGCGTATGAGTGACAGGACTGCTATATGTTGTTTTCACTGGTACTATCTTGCTTGCCAGAGTATCACCAACACTTTACGTCTTGTGTAATTAAGTGCATTTCAATATTAGCACTCTGCTTTGCTGAAGGTTAACGGTTGGAGTATTTTATAAGTTCATTCCAAAATGGATTCGGTAACTCCCGTTTTGAGAGATACATTTGCTTCTGCTTTACTACTAAATTCCACTAGGCCCACATGGACACAGTTATCACTTATCTCTAGATTAGATAAGAAAGTTTTTAAGAAACTTTTCAAGAATTTGTTTTCTGTCAATGTATGCTGAGAAATATCCACCATTAGCACCAGATCTACTGCTAAGCCTTTGACACACACTGAAAGAGAGAAAAATCTTGATGAAGAAGCAAATAAAACATTAAAATAAAAATGCAAGTCTAGAAAATATGAAAATAAAATAGTTTTTTATGAAAATATAGACAAAGTAGTTTTCCAGGATCACTGTTTTGGTGACCTTAACTTAGGATAGGCCATCGATATCAGATTGTTGAGAGTACATCTCTTAATACCGCACTGATCAGCTGTCTAAATGGCCTCTTCATTGTTTACATAGCTCCATGTATCTGCATGTGCATTTAGTAGTGGCTGTGCAAGGTATTGCTGCTTTGTTTTATTGCATTAACTAGGACCAAGCTGCCATTTCCTGCAGAGCTGCTATCAAACACCTATAAGCTGTATTTTAAGTAGCAGCTGTACAAGGAATGGGCCACAGCACCCAAGTGTCATGACCTTTTTAAACAGCTGATTGGTGGGAGTGCCAAGAGAAAGACCCTCATCTGATTGATATAGTCTATCATTACTGAAACCCCCTTTAACTCTACCATAATTAATCTAAAATTGTAATCTGTGACATACAATGGGTTGCAAAAGTATTCATACCCCTTGAACAGTTTCTCATTTTTAAGAGCTCAGGGATAAAGTTCTGGCAAAGTGTATCACAGATTTAGGTTTTAAAAAAATAGTTGAGATAGTCCAATAGTATGCACATTTTACGGAGCACTGTTCAATCCATCATCCCTAAATGGAAGGAGAACGGCACATTTGCTAACCTGCCAAGTCATGGTCATTCACCTAAACTGACAACCCAGACAAGGAGAACACTAATCAGAGAAGCATCTAAGAGGTCCAGGGTCACTCTGGACAATTTGCAGAAATCCACAACTCAGAATCTATCCACAGGACAACTATTAGTCCTGTACTCCACAAATCTGGCCTTTATGGAAGAGTGGAAGAAGAAAGCATCTGTTTGAAGCAATGTCATAAGAAGTCCATTTGCAGTTTGCCAGTAGTAAAATATCTAGTGGGACCAGCCAAAGCATGTGGGAAGAAGATGCTCTGGTTCTATGAGACCTGCATTGAAACTTTTTAGGCCCTTTAATGCCCAAACGCTATTTGTGGAGAAAAGCCAGCACTGCACATCACCCTCAACACACCATCCCCACCGTGAAGCATTGTGGTGGCATCATGTTGTAGGGATGCTTTGCTTTAGCAGGGATTGGGAAGCTAGTCAGTGTTAATGGGAAGATGAATGGAGCTAAATAAAAATAAATGTCCACTTTGAACAATTGCTTTAAAAATATTTGAGTTAGTTTCACACAAGCATAATACAGGCATATTTCTTCACCTGTATTAGGACCAAACATCCTGATCCAATCGTGGGTCTAATGACCCAGATAAGGAGCATCATATAGATTTATGATACTATTAATTTTGGTCATTATACCTAAATTTGGGCTGTGACATTTGGCCATAATACAGACACATAAATACAGTATATCCATATTATGTTATTGTGCAGTTAGCCCAAAACTGTATGCTGTGACATGCACTACAGTAAGGCCTTATACCATATTTCTGCCCGTATGAAAATCTAAGGATTTGTACTATATGGGCTTCTAATTTCTTATGCATGATTTTTTTCCCTTAGCTTCATACAGATTACGATTTTCTCTCCTAGAAGCAATTACTTTTTTTTAAGGAATAGATAATTTTGGGATGATAAACTTGATGTAAATAGAAAGAACAGCATAAAGCAGAATGCGTCACATTTACAATTTTTATCAAGACATATCAAACATAAGAAACTCTAGACACCAATGTGAGTACTGTCAGTGCACCCGTGAGCTCAGAGGCAGCAGAGGGCCTGTACTACTCCACCTGTTCTTGCATCAACTGTCCGCATCGGAGATAACTTTTATCTTGGCAGTTTAACCCATTAGTTACTGCGGTTCATTGCAGTATTTAAAGTGTTTTATATAGGCAGGGGGACTCCCTCAGTATAACCATTGGAACTCTCCAGTGTTATTACAGTTGTGCCTCAATGGTTGTTAAACATATGGCCAGTTGGGGAGTCATAACAAATAAGTTCAAGGTTACTCTCAATATGATTTGCCATCAGGACACGCCAGAAGCACTGAAAAGCCATAGGGCGGCATGTATGAATTCGAAAACGTACTTTTTTTTTACTTGGCGCCGGATAACATCCGCGCTATAAATAGATATAGACGGTGTGTAGAATAAGACAGTAGGAAGATTTTTCGGAGGCATTACATAAAGCTTAATGCGGGGGCAAAACTTTGGTATGGGCGAAAGTGGGTAAAGCAGCAAAACTTTGTATGGGCATAGAGTGTTGGAATGCGCCAAACTTGAGCATTCAAGCTATCTGTGAAGCTGCCAAAAATCTGTCGAATTCTTCACTTCAGAATCTCATAATCCTGAGCATTGAAACTATAAGAGGGCGACATGTATGAATTTGAATGCATTTTTTTTTTAACTTGGTGCCGACACCACAAATAGATATAGAAGAGTGTAGAATACGACAGATTTATGGACACTACATTGAGTTAGTGCGCCTATGTTTGGGGCATACACTTTATGCCCATTACAAGTTTGCGCACATTAAGCTCTAGTAATGGCAATATCTGTCGTTATTTCTACACTCTTCTATATCTATTTAGAACTCTGTTGTCGGGGCGCAAGTAAAAAAAAAAAAAGTAGATTTGAATTCATACATGTCGCCCATAATGCTTTGGAAAACTACTGTATATATTCCAGGCCATTATGCAAGCTATAAGACAGTCGCTGCTTCAAGTCCCATAGTAGGACACAATCAAGAAAGGAAAATAGTAAAAAAAAAAGCTAAATAAAGCTTTTTAAAAAAAAAAACACATAAAACAGATTACTATAAAAATTACATATTTCTTATCATTGCAATTGCAAATTGTACTGTAATAAATCAATCCCTCAATCAGCTAGTTCGACAAAAAAATAAAAAAAAGTTATGGCTCTTTTAATGTGATGTAAAAGATTAAAAATTTGCTTATACCTTATGGCCCAAAATAGGCATAGCATTAAGGAATTAAAGAACCTTACCTTCATTGGTAGTAGATGGTATAATTCCTAAGAAAATAAGAAATAGAATAAAAAGAAGTTAAAACACTATCCTTTTAGACTACTCTTAAAAAACAAAGCCCCTTATAGCCAAAAATAAAGCATGACATTCTAAAGCAAATAAACCAGACGCTGATGTAGGCAGTCTTCAGGGCTCCATTTAACGGTCGTCGAATGGTATGCAGGTTCAGAGCTGTGTCTCTTTCCATCGGCAGTGGGTGCACTTAGGCAATGGTTCACACAAACGGGCTTATTTCAGAACGTATTTACGTCGGATTTGACGATCCGTCCCAATATGTTCCGAAATCAGGTGAAAATCAGTTTCAAATCAAGTGCCACTAGTGTGGCACGTATGGAACTGATTTAGCGACGGATTCACATCCCATTTCTAGGTGGTGATCCGTCGGAAATTTCACATGACATGTTTTTACAGGACAGGCTGCTGGCCCGCAATCGGTAAACGGAAATAAAGTGTCGTCTGAACGACGACACGTATTTCCCATTAAAATCAATGAAAATCTGGCCAGTTATTGTTGTAAATGAATTAGCAACGGATTTGCGGCCGTACATACGGCCGCAAATCCGTTGCGAAATAAGCCGTGTGAACGAGGCCTTAACGTTCAGGTCTGTTTGACTCCCCAGGTGCCGCAGTCAGTAATAGCTGCAAAATCTAGGTGACCTGCAACTCCAGGTCTGCCACAGATAGGGTCTAACAGGCTGCCTGTCACTTACAGTATGAAATATAGCAATACAGTAATGTAATTGTTCCTGCAGTGAGTTATTCTACAAATTCACAGTTCTTATGATAAAGGCGGCATCTGGAGACTGAATCTTTCTTTCTCCAGACATAGGGAGCATCCCATTGTCTTTTGAGGAGATTTTACATGAAGCAGCTTCTCACAATATCTTTGGGCTAATAATACAAACTAGTCATGTCTTCTCTTTTGGAGTATATTCACACAGCGTGTTGGATCCGATATGGACTCGCCGAAGAGATATAAGAGCAAGCCATGTACATAAATCGCTGCGCATCAATCTGGAGCGCTATATATAGAATGCATCATCACCCATTCCACCGCTACAGCTGATGGAGTTGGATTACTCATGTTTGGCGATGGCAGAGCAGACCGGTATTTTGTGATTGTTTGATGACTGGTCAATCCTATTGGGGGCCATGGAGTCAGTACGCTATTAGGTGTGCTTTGATCGGAGGGCTTGAATAGGCAGTCGCATACTAGAGAAGACAAGAGTAAATCAGAGAAGCGGCATATCCTGCAGATGCACGTGTACGATAGCTCCAATTGTCTGAATACATATGGAATGCGTGGTTTTTAACATTGAAAGCGAATATGTTTGAAGAGAATTCTCACACGTAGCGGACCATTGTGATGCCTGTTTGGGTGTGTTCCGCGTTTGTGTTAGGGAGCTTGAGAGAGAGAGCGAATGTGATCGTGAACATGACATTGAGAAAAAGCGGCAGCCTCCAAAATCGTGTAAGATTTCCATTTATACGACGTAGTGCTCTAGTGTGGAACTCTGTTGGCTATCGCGACGTCTGATTGTATTTGTGTCATCTAACTAGATGTAAAAGACCCAACCATTGTGCACTCTATTGATCAAGATTTAGTTCCATGTAATGTTTGTACGCTGTTTTTGCGCCAATTTTAGGCGGTCCTTTTCTAGATAAGAGAATTGAGATGCCCAAGGCTAAATGGAACTGTCTATTTAAGTGAGGCATAGCTGAATGTACTGCTTTGTTGATCGATAAATGAATATTTTCGCGTGTCCAGCAAGATATTTTCTTGATTTTTGGATAGTACATGTCAGAAGTTTCCTGTTCGACTTTTATAAAGTTCATAATGATTGACAAACTGCATGAATGTGATTGTAGTATACGAACTCAACAAAGTACATCCAGATCCCTTGTCTATAAACGCGTCAGAGCTGTCTTTAATTACTGTGGGGTGCACAAATGTAACTGAGCTGGTTTCGAGCATTAGAGAACAACCTCGGGTTGCAATTCATGTGTGTTTGGGGTGTGCACATAAGCTTTGTTCACTTATAGTTGTATTTTAACATTACCTTATCTTGTTCATTCAAGATAACTTAGGTATAGACAAATGTACTGTGATGTATTAACAAACTCTGGTTGTCTGCCTACAGTGGTTATATGGAAGAGATGTATTCAAGACCCTCTTTAAATTTTATCATCTGTGCTTTTTCATTTGGTAATATCCAAGAATAAGTGGTTCATTTATTGCTGCATTGAATTGTAAAGCTTGCACCTCATCGCGATTGATAGACAGAAAAAAAAAATAAGAAAATCGTAGCTTATTTTGCAAATGTATTAAAGACCAAGAGAAAGGAACTGCAAAAATCAATCGTTCCATTTAAGTATTATAGCACCTTTGTCTCAGTATTGAGTAGAAGCCACCCATTTTTGAGCTAATACAGGCCATGAGTCTGTCTTGGAATGAAGTGTACGTTATTGGTGCAATCGCCAAGTTTGTTTCACACCTGGATTTGGGGATTGTCTATACACATTCTTCTTGACAGATCTTCTCGCAGTCTCCCTTCAGGTTGGATGGTGAACTCGTTTAGAAGCTCAGTGGAGACCAGCATTTTTTTTTCATAAATATGTTAATTAGCAAGTTATTAAAAGTGTATTACAGCAACCACAAAACGGTAAGCACCAACAAGGGGTATAGTGAACATGAAAGAAAACAGAAGATAAACAAAGGAAAAAGGGGGGGAAGGCAGGTGGGGAAAGAAAGGGAGAGAGGAAAAGAGGAAGGAGGGAGAGAAGGGAGAGGAAAGGAGGGTGCAGAATGTTTGTATCACATAACCAGATAATCCACGACAGATCGTTGCAAAGTTCGAAATTTAGGATTGTTACATATCAGGTAGTTACATGTACCCTTTAATGATCCAGATTAGGGAATAATCAAGGAGTGTGTTATGATGCTCAACGCAGATTACGATGATAAATATACAAGCCATCAGTGTATCACATAATAGAGTATATACATGGGGGTCTGTTTCAGTTGCTCCGTCTCAAAGGTGGACAGCCATTTTTAAGTCTCTCCAGAGATACTCAATTGGGTTTAGGTCAGGGCTCTGACTGGGCCAGTCAAGAATGGGCACAGAGTTGTTCTGAAGCCACTGCTTTGTTATTTTAGCTGTGTGCTTAGAGTCATTGTCTTGTTAGAAGATGAACCTTCAGCCCAGTCTGAGGTCTAGAGCACTGTGGAAGAGGTTTTCATCCAGGATATCTGTGTACTTGGCCGCATTCATCTTTCCTTCAATTGTAACCAGTCGTCCTGTCCCTGCAGCTGAAAAACACCCCCATAGCATGATGCTGCCACCACCATGTTTCACTGTTGGGATTGTGTTGGGCAGGTGATGAGCAGTGCCTGGTTTTCTCCACACATACCGCTTACAATTAACACCAAAATGTTCAATCTTCGTCTCATCAGACCAGAGAATCTCATTTCTCATAGTCTGGGAGTCCTTCATGTGTTTTTTTGCAAACTGTATGCGGGCTTTCATATGTCTTGCACTGAGGAGAGACTTTCATTGACACACTCTGCCATAAAGCCCTCACTGATGGAGGGCTGCAGTGATACTTGACTTTGTGGAACTTTCTCCCATCTCCCTACTGCACCTCGGGAGCTCAGCCTAAGTGATCTTGGGGTTCTTCTTTACCTCTCTCACCAAGGCTCTTCTCCCACGATTGCTTAGTTTGGCTGGATGGCCAGGTTGAGGAAGAGTTATGGTTGTCCCAGACTTCTTCCATTTAAGGATTATGGAGGCCACTGTGCTCTTGGGAACCTTGAGTGCTGCAGAAATTCTTTTGTGTGCTTGGCCAGATCTGTGCCTTGCCACAGTTCTGTCTCTGAGCTCCTTGGGCAGTTCCTTAGACCTCATGATTCTCATGTGCTCTGACATGTACTGTGAGCTGTGAGGTCTTATATAGACAGGTGTGTGCCTCTCCTAATCAAGTCCTATCAGTTTAATTAAACACAGCTGGACTCCAAAGAAGGAGTAGTACCATCTCAAGGAGGATCAGAAGGAATTGTACAGCATGTGAGTTAAATATGCAGCAAAGGGTCTGAATACTTATGACCATGTGATATTTCAGTTTTCCTTGTTTAATAAATGTGCAAACATATCTACATTTCTGGATTTTTTATTTCAAGATGGGGTGCAGAGTGCACTTTTTTAGCAAATTCCTGCAATGAAAGAGTAAAAAAATGTAAAGGGGTCTGAATACTTTCCATACCCACTGTATATCAGCACAGGCCCTGCCTAAATCAGCTACTCTTCTTTTGTATATTCCAATCTAAAGAACCCATTTAATAACTCTTCCTTCTTTTGATTCCCAGTGACCAACCCCCTATGACCGTTATTTAGGGCTCCTACATGCTATGATTACATTAAATAATTTTTTGGGGATTTATTTGCTTTCTTTGGCCATCTGCCTTTAAATTTCTATTGTAGCTAGTTTTATTATCCCCTTACATATTTTTTTTAAAGGGGTTCTCTGGGACTATCTTTTTATTTTTTTTAGGGCTCACAACTGTATTATATTAAAGTTCATAATTCATACTTATTAAAAATTATTTACCTGTCCTGCTGTGCAGAACAAGGCAATAAACCCAATCCCCAATTCCCACCTACCTCCTGCAAATCATGTAACGTTCATTGATCACATGGCCTAAGTGAACATTTTGGCATCACTCAGTGGGTGTGCTTTGAAGCCAGGCTCAGCTCAGAAACGCCGCCCTGTAGTGGGTGTGATCTGACCAGAGAATGATCTGGCTGCATTTGCTATTGCCAGCCTGTAGTTTGCAAGTTAATAGAAGTACTTCCCTTAGAGTAATTACAGGAAGGGGGAACTGTTTGTTTATCTACTGGCAGGACTTACTAACAGTAATGGGAGCAGAGGACAGCAGTTCAGAGCTGGGAGGGTGTGTACTGCTGCCATAAAAATGATGACTGCAGCTCTGTACAGTTTACACAGTGACTCATGAGTCCTAGCTATTGTCATTATCACGACAGCAAGTACAGAGCTGGGGGGATTACACACTTATATCAGCACAATGTCTAGCAGTGATAACTGAGGAGGGAAGTCTTAGATTGCAATGTAGTCTGGGACTTGTAGGAAAGAGATACTGAAGAACTACTGACACTCCCACAAGCAGGAAGTTTCACTGCTACTTATGATAGATGAATAAGGAGGCAAAAGAAAAGAAACAAATGTAGGTAGTGGAATATCTTTACTTTTCAATATAAAAGCTGTTTATAGTGTTCTATGAAATCTTTAAACTCACAAATAACCCCTTCAAGGTCTTTTAATGGCTACAGCCGACTGTCCAATTTATATTTTTTAAATGCCCTTTTTAGCATTTATTGCCCTCCCAGCAAGAAATATAAGCCATAAAACAGAAGCTGTATGCCATGAATTTAAAAACAAAACAAAAAACATAATCGCTGCCTAAGTGGCCATGCGCTGCATATATGCAATGATTGGCAGCAGCATCATGTGATGGATGTACATGATGTAATTGGTGGTTGACCAGTGAGGAATAGCAGAGCAGTGGCAGCGCCAGAGATGTTGGGCACTGCTTTACATGTATATCATCACAGTATGTGTGTGGGCAGCGGGACTGTTCAAAATTGTTGGAAAACCCCATTAAGTTCTATGTTGACAACTCTAATACTATGTTCTCTTAGATCTTACAATTGTAAATCGACGGGTTAGGTGTTATTTAAACAAGAGCTGGTGGGTATTTTAAGGGATAGATAACATTTTTCACCTGATAGACTGAATAAGAGACTGCAAGAGAAAATCCGCAATTGCTTCCCCATTATGTCATTGTATAATTGATAGACACTCATTATATACAAAAGAAGTTCTATAATATAGACATAAATATTTTACATTTTAAGCTTAAAAAGCAGGATTTTCTATCAATAGACTTACCTGTTTGTTGAGCAGATAATAGCACAACCCAGGTAACCACCACAAGTAACTTAACCACAACTTTCATTTTCAGAGCAATTCAAGGTAGTTACTGAAAGATGAACCGTAAAATTCAGAGTAAGCGAGGTATCAATTTAATTTAATAATTGGTAAATTTCTATTCATTATTTCTTAGAAGGTGTCACAACATTCAAAAGAACCTGTCACATAGATTTTGCCCCCCTTGCTGAGGACAGAACAAGGTAGTGTCAGACATGCTGTTGCTTATTCTGTAAGATGCTGTAGTTTTCGAGTATTTAAAGATAACCTGTCACATCAGGTAATGCCCCCCTTGCTGAGGACAGCACAGCCTAGTGACAAACATGCTGTTCCCAGCGCTGTGTCCCTTATTCTGTAGGATGCTGTCGTTTTAGAGCATTTACCCCTCAAATTTTATTCATGAGTAGGTGTTAGCCCTGCCCACCAAAGGCTAGCACCGCCCATCTGACAGTTATTCACGTGTTTCTACCTATTCAAAGTAATAGGTTTATTAGTTGAGGTGGGCAGGGCTAGCCTCAGTTGGGCGGGGTTTGAAAAAAACTGACTCTTTGAATGTCTCTTCGAATGACTCTTCTGGCTGAAAAACTGCAGATTTGAGCATTAAATACACGAAAATTACAGCATCTTACAGAATAAGGGACACAGCGCTGGAAACAGCATAAATAACAGCCTCTTTATTAGGACACTTCAATAAAAAGGAGTATTTTTTGTTAAAGCTAAAGTTGCTGAAAAACAATATTTTTTGAGAGTTTTTGGCATTTATGTCTTAAATGTGAAGTTAAAAACCAGTTTCGGAGAAATTGTGTAATACAGTCAGAAAATTTCAGTGCTAGGGCTAGTGGGAGAGACTGCCCAAGTTAGAAGCAACTGTTTTTAGCATGCATGCTGTGCTGCTTATAGGCATGTCATTAATGTCTATATTTGTCTCTCAATATGGTTTACATGCATTAGTTAAATAATGAATGCCTTTGGTGCCACCTTGTGGCCTTTGTTTGTAAGGTTTCACAAGTGTTTATTGTTTCCTGCTTCAGAGGAAGTTCTTTTGCATTATGGGTAGAAGAAACTCATTATCACCTTATGTCTGCACAGAGAAGAGATCATCAGCCATGTTATCTTACCCTTGTTGCAGCTGGTAAGCAGTTAGATTGTGAAAATGTCTAGCCATATCTAGCTTCATTAGTACTGCTAGTACAGTTAAGAACTTGTTATATGTAGTTATGAAAGATTATACTGTGCTGTTATTCAGATTGACCTGGACATGTTATCCATCATTTAAAGTTTACTGTATTTGTACTTTGCACACTGTTTTTATGTTTGTTACAAACAGCCTATGTATATCCTAATGTACATTTTTGTTTGTCTTTCAGTTTTACCCTAATCCTACGTCCGGTTAATAAAGCTACAGACTTCAAACATGGTCGTAATTATTGACAAGTAGGCAGTGTTCGGGAGTATTTAAAATACAAGTAATTAAAATAGTATTTAAAATACTTGTCCGGTATTTGTATTTTGTAATCAACATACTTTTTTATTTAGTATTTTGTATTTGTAATTAAAATACTTTTAGGAAGTATTTTAAGTATTTTAATTACTTTCTAAATTCAAAACAAATATTGTAATTTAAATAACCCGCCTCACCGCACTTAAAAAAAACCAACAGCCCCGAGTCATGTCATCAACTCTCGTTTCTCGTATCTCGTGCGAAATGTGACGAGAGGAGGGAAAATTCCAGCGCCTTCCACCCTTCGCAAGTCTGCCTTGTAGTGAAGCTTGAATTTATTTTTAATTCATCCCGATTCATGTTAATCCATTCCGTAAAATATTACCTTATATACTCGAGTATAAGCCGACCGGATAAAAGCAGAGACCCCTAATTTTACCAAAAAAATGGGAAAAACTTTATTGTCTCGAGTATAAGCCGGAGGGGGGGAAATCCACCATTGAAAATAAAAAAGTTGGGTCATGTGCATTACAGCTTAGTAACTCCAAGTGCCTCATAGTATAGCAGTTTAACCCCATCATGTCCCTCACATTAACCCCCTGTGTGCCTCAAATAAGAGTTACCGAAAATTTGAGAGGGCACGGAGGTAATAATTTAGGTTTCTCATTATAATTAAGGTCCCTTTTTTAGTACCCCATGTGTCCTCACATATTAGTAACCTTTTATATAGGGCACACAGGGGGTTAATATGAGGGACATGATGGGGGGTTTAAATTTCAAGCACATGGAGTTACTGAAACTTAATTAATACCCAAATGCTGACATTAATAGGCATAGTAACTAAAGGAAGGTACCTGTATGTTTCTCTTTTCTGTATCATCCTCTCCTCCATGTGACAGACTCTTCTATAGGGTCGGACGTAATGAATCCTGACTTATCTGCAGGGTCGATGCTAATCCTAGTGGGCTAAAGGACCTCTGATCTCTTTTTTGTTTTTATTAAATTTTTTGTTTACATTTTTCAAGTAAGTTCTTTGCTCGACGTGAGCTGGTCAACAAAGGACTTGTAAAGTTCAGCGATTGTCCGGAAAACTATAAAGCTTGGCGATCCTCTTTCCAGAATACGATTAGCTCACGTCGAGCAAAGAACTTAGCAGTCTGTTGTGGCTTGATTTGCACTGAAAATCCATTTTCTGAAGACCTCTTTGATGACAAAATGCGGTTGGGGTCAGAAGGCATTTCCAAAGACCAAGGGCCAAAGGGATGATTTTTGTCTGCTCTGATGCCCAGTTACTGATGCCATCAGGGGGGAGTAGAAGGAAAGCCGGTCAATCGGAAAAAAAAACCGGGGCGGTCGGCAACGCCTTGCCAGTGCCTCTTGCTTGCAGCCCGCAGCTCTGGATGCAGAATGTCAGGACGACCAAGTCACCTGTGTTGATTTATGATGGGTGACGCATTTCGGATTCCAACGTGGTTTTTTCAGCAGAATTTGCTTGTGAGTTTCTTCTCACTGGCGAGGAGGAATACAATGAGGTAAGTGTCAGTTACGGTTCCCGCCTCAAGAGGGGAGGGCGGTCGCAGAAGTCCGCTTTAGATGATTCCGCCAGCCACGATCAGCGGAAACAACTGCTCCTCGCTTTCGCCCTAGAAAAGGTCCGGACCCCCTCAAGCCTGGGCCTTTTTTGAGAAGCCTCGATTCACCCCCTGATGTCATATGCCGCCTTTGCCTAAAAAAGCCGTAAGGCAAAAAAATCTTTGGTGTTTAACCACCCCCAAAAAATTTAGTCACTGAGCGAAAGCATGATTAAAAGGAGGGAAACATTGGCCAAAAAAGGACACCCGATCCGGGGTTCCAAACCCCTGTCCCACCCTTGTCTCCGCCCCTCCCCTCCGCCACCCCCCAACGTTGCTAGCTGCCCAGTCTCTCAAGTCATGATCGGGGTCAGCCTCTGTTTTCACCTCCCCCGTCGCCCGAGTACCATCACCCTCCAGAGACCCATCCGCCCTTCCCCTTCCCCAGTTTGACGACCTGCACGCGTCAGGGGGCCGTCTAGCAGAAAAGCCTTCTGTCTTCCGGTTTTGGGAGAAAGAAACACTTTAAACCCAAACCCATCCCAAGCCAAAAGCCTGAATGTGGCAGGGCCCCTTTCCCTTTCCCCCCAATCCCGATCCCGAGCAGGCTTTTTCTTTCCAGAAAGCCGTCCCAGCCCCCCCAACGTGTCTTTAAAAATTTTAAAAGCGCTTTTTCTGCATCGTGTCCGGAAAAGGCCATCGACCACCGACACATGGACTAGAAAAGCACGGCCAAGGTGCTATACTCTTGACAGCTCACGGGTGAGGGGGGGATGTCTCTGGTGGTGCGTGGCTCTCAGGTCATGCCCTCTTAAAAAACCGCGGGGATGGTGCGGGTTCTTTCCCCCAAGGTTTCGGGGCTCAGGCCCGAGAAACCGGGCCCGTTTTGAAATTAATCTGCTTGGAGACCTCACCCCAAAAGGTCAGGGGCTGTGGCGGCTCTCGCAAGGGGGAACCGAGGGGGCTGGGTGACCAGAACCTGTGCCAGGCAAGGTGGTGTGCGTTTTCGTTCAAAACGTGGCTGTCCTTAAGATTGGTGGCTGGAGCCATCCCTTGCCTGGCACATGTCATAAACCCTTGTCATCCAGAAATTTCAAAAGTGACCCGGTTGGGACCCCTCTGGGAAGGCTCGAGGTCTGATTTCGCATTTCCGCGTTCCCCCTGCTTCGTCCCCCCTGGCTGGTTTGCAGATCAGCTGGGCCCTCCCCGAAACCGTCTCATTCGGGGACGGGAACACACGGAATTTCCCCCCTCACCATGCTCCCCGATTGTGGGCAAGGCAATCCATTACGCAGTACGAAGTGACACATGGCCCCTGACAAGCACAGGGGGACCTCGGGGTTTTGGGCCCACCGAGAGTGGAGGCGGTGAAAGAGCTCTGCCCCCCTCCTTGCCAGTTTTGAAAAACCCCCACCAAAAGGTCACTGCAGACAATCCCTTGTCAGCATGAGTTGGGTGACTTGTTCGGAACCGTCTTTGGGCACTCTGAAACAGGTCCCCCAGGGGGGAGGAGGGGAGGAACGGACACAGATGGGGGACGGGGAGCCTCTCTCCCCCGTCGAATGCACAAGGCCCACAGTTTCCCAATTTTACATTTTTCTTTGGCAGGGGTTCGGGGGCCAGGGCTGTGCAGGCGGCGTCAGCTCTCGGGTGCTCATCTGAGGCAATTTTGGGCTTTGTTGAAGCTTTTTCCCGGAGGAAAGGGGGAAGGAGGAGGAGGTATTCCCGGGACACTGACGTTACCGCGTCCCTCCCTTTGGAAAGATTTGGCCAATTTGGGGCGGAGGAGGAAGTGGGAAGACAGTTTGTAGTGCCCCCGACCCAGGGGGGGGAAAATCGGGGTCCTCTCTCCAGGAGTGCTTGGAGTTCCATTCCCCCCAACTGATCCTCGTTTAAGGGCCCTCAAAATGAAAACGTTACGGGGTGGCCACCCCCCCCTGGCCCCCGGGGACAAAACAAACTCAGCACTTTCCTCCCCCCCCCAAATTTAAGAGTAAAAGGGAGGAAAGGGAGACCTTGCTGATTGATCACTGGAGACATTGTTTGCTGCTTCCGTTCTTAAAATGTCACGGTGGAACAACTCAGCGAGTGACCATAAGAGTGCCAAGTTACCCGTAGCGCAGCAGCAGCAGGCAAGTGGAAAAAGCCTAAAGGGGTTACCTTTTGCAATCTTTTTTTTCCACCTCCCAACGCATGTAATGCGGGCACACATCCAACACACGGACCAGTTTAAAATCTGGTGAGACTACTGCCTCTCAACACCGATGTTTTTGGATTTTTTTTGGGGACCCAATCGACTTTGGGTTTTCCAAAATGGTGAATGGCTCGAGTTGCTCGCCCGCCATAGAGGGGGTTGTCCTGCCCAGCAGCGCGTCTAAAGAGCGGCCTTTGCACAGCGGGGGATCATTAAAAGACAAAACCCTCGGCTTTTTCCCCAGATTGGGATGTTTTTACTTTCTAAGAGAATCAGGGTGGACTCTGATG
This sequence comes from Phyllomedusa bahiana, assembly GCA_025379985.1. Taxonomy (NCBI): domain Eukaryota; kingdom Metazoa; phylum Chordata; class Amphibia; order Anura; family Hylidae; genus Phyllomedusa; species Phyllomedusa bahiana. The sequence goes on along the minus strand of JAODAL010021307.1, from coordinate 1,940 downwards.
ATGTTTGGCCCCCATTGCCCGGGGGCACCGTTAGTTGCCGGTCTATTTTCCTTTCCCCTTTTAAAAAAGAAATTTGGTCCCTTGAAAATTTTTTTTTAAAATGACATTTTTCTGCATTTTTATTCTCAGTTTCCCCCAAAAAATCATTTTTTTGGTTTTTCGGTTGTTGGGACTGTAAAAAGACACCAAGGTTTCATGACAAAAAATGTATTCCTTTACTCCTTTATCTTTAGAATTTTTGTTGTCAATGGTTTTTTTAGGTCATGTTTCGTGAGAAAAGCTATAATTATGGTCCTTTGGAACAAAATTTGGTTCTAATGGCATTTCTCCATCACAATTTTTAATGTGGTGAGAATCAATTTTTTTAATTTTTTGGGGGGCTGTGCTGTAGATCGCTTAATCAGGTCCTTTGGAAAAGAAAAGTGGTTTAATGGCATTTCTCCCTCACAATTTTTAAAAAGTGGCTGAGAAGTCAATTTTTTTAAATTTTTTGGTTTAGGGCTTTGAAATGCAGCAATTAAGGTCCTATTTCTAAAAAAAGTGGTTTTTAACGACATTTGTTCTTCACAATTGTCAAAAGTGGCTCAAGGGTCATGTTTTTTAATTTTTGGGGGGATTTTGCTGTAAAGAGCTATACAAAAGGTCCTATTCTTAAAAAGTGGTTTTTTTAAAAGACATTTTTTTTTCACAATTGTCAAAATGGCTCAAGGGTCTGTTTTGATTTTTTGGGGGCATTTTGCGTGAAATGCAGCAACTACAGGTAATATTCTAAAAAAAAATGTTTTTTTAACAGACATTTGTACTTCCAATTGTCAAAAGGGCTCAAGGGGAGGGGGCTGCAAAAAAGGAATAGGTAGGACATGTTAATGGACAAAATATTGCAAAAAGACTTGTTTTTGCAAAATCTTTAAAATAGTAGCAATCCCTTTTAGTGAGAAACCATTTAATACAAATTAAAAAAAAAAAAGAAACAAAGAGTGGTGGGGATTCCCACCTAAACTTTTAAAAAAAGTGTTTTCTGAATTAAACTACTAAAAAAAATGGCTGCAAAAATAGCTATACAAATTTTTTCTTGAATTGTACAAGGGAGGTACAGGAAGACTTTAACGATGTAGGTTACCCCGGACAGGTCAAATCAAGTCCATTCAACTTTAAAAAAGGGGGTTGAAAGCTCCTTTTCCCCACACTTTTTTAATCTGGGGTCAGACAGGTTTAATGGGCTACTGCGGTCCAGGCGGGTTTTCAATGTCCAGTTCAACTAAAAGGTGGTTGAAGACTCCTTTTCCCGGTACTTTTTAAACTGTGGGGCAGACAGGTTTAATGGTCATACTGTGGTACAGAACAGGGATGAATGTCCCTTCAACAAAAAGGTTTGAACTTTTCCCCTGGTCCCCCTTTTTGTTAATTCATCTGTCTCTCTCCCGTCTGTTTCTTTCCTGTTTTTTTGCCCTTTTTTTTTCCTCTTTTTCTTCCTATTCTTCATCCCCCATCCTCTGGGTCCATCTTTTCTTTCCCCATTTTATTCAATTTCTTTTTTTTCACTACCCCATTCCCCTTTTATTCATTATGCCTTACTTTTTGTGCCCCGTGCGCTGGCCCTACCTCGGGCATGTGCAGAGCGACCCTTTTCCCCCACTGCCCTTTTTGTCTAGTCCCTCTTCTTCGTGCGCACCCCGGGGTTTTGCCATGCGCGGCCGCATATAAGGCGGCCCCATCGCAACGTTTCGGGCGGCTTCCTTACTTCCTGGGCGCCAGCCCTTTCTCCTTTCTCAAGGTAATTTTAACCTCTCCTTTTTCAGCGGTTTTGTTCCCCCTATCTACATTTCTAAAAACTTACTTCTTTCTTACATTTCGCCATAATACCGGGACTTTCTCCCTTACCACTATTTTTTATTACAGCCATTTCCTCTAGGTAAAGCATGGATCAAACCCTTTTTTTC
>JAODAL010021306.1:0-67385 GCA_025379985.1 Phyllomedusa bahiana | reverse complement strand
CAGGTTTTTAATTTTTTTCTTTGAGTTTTATTTTTTTTTTTTTGGGTGGGGGGGGGGGGGTGTTGGGGTGGGGGGGGGGGGGGGTTTTTTTTGGGGGTGGGGGGGGGGGGGGGGTTTTTGTTGGTGGGGGGGGGGGGGGTTTGTTTGTGGGGGGGGGGGGGGGTTGTTAGGGTGGGAGGGAGGGGAGGGGGTTTTTTTTAGGGTGGGGGGGGAGGGGGGGGGGGTTTTGTTAGAGGGGGAAGGGGGGGGGGGGGGGCCCCAGTACACCTCTCCCCGGGGGCCCAAGTGCTTTTAAAACGGCCCGGGATTGGGTGTCATTATTGAACATCTAAAAACCCCTTTCAAAACTCACACCTATTGTTCTCAATTTACACATAACGAGATATGACTTATTATACTCTTAGCTAGTATCTTGTTTCAGCACTTACCTCCTCCTTGACCTCCTTCCATTTACAAACCAGTTAGAAAGCTGGGGCCTTTGGTCATAACAGCAAGCCGGGACGCACTATCGCATTTGTAATGAAAAACCCTTTTAAATTTTTTTCTTTTTTTTGCGAGGGCTAATAACGATTTGATTTTTGTACATTTAAGCTGTTCAGTGCCACATGCCTTCACAAAAGTCTATGGAAACCTGCTTGCCGGGAAAAATGTTAACTTAAAATACCTTTAAAATGCGTTTTTAACCTTGTTTGTTTTCAACATCAAAATTGAACAAAAATTTTCCCCTTTTAACTCTTTTTTCCATCAACAATCTAACACATTTTGCACCTTTTATTTCACAGAAACACATGTTCCACCTTGGACTTGAATCAAGTTGTGTAAATAAAATTTTGTTTTTTTTTTCCTTTTGGGAACATTTGGGGTTTTTCAACACAACTTAGAGCAGGTCTTGCTTTGGGACTGTGCACCATGAATCAAAAAATAATGGTTTTTTAGCCTTTTAAATGTTTTTGTTCCTATACAAAATTTGGGGGCTGCAATTCGGCCGAAACTAATAATTTACATTTTTGCTTATTGAATGCATATTTTGCATATTTTTAGTTTTGTTCTATCACCAGAATGAGTACACCCTTTTTAGCTTCTATTGCCAACAAAAAAATTTCCCATTTAAAAAAAATTTTTGAAGGGCCGTTACACAGCAATGGACAAATACCGGCGGTTTTTTCCAACCGTAATTTGCCGGTTTGTGGCCTCCCCACGATGAGGGGAAAAAAGCCCTCCCCCCCCCCATTTACATCTCTATTCCCCCAAAACTGGACGGGAAAAATGGCATTAAATCTTTTTCGGGTGGAAAACCCAGCGGGGGACTGTGCACGGTTTTCCATAGGGGCCCGTTGTGTTCGTTTGCGGAGTTTGCAAAACCCCAAAATGTCTTAAAAACCGGCTGCAAACCCCTGCCATGGGGGCAGCCCAAGTTTTTCTTGCCATGAAAAAAGGGATGTGACCATCCTAAAAAGCCACTTGTACTAAAAAACTTGTGTTTCCGACATCCTGGGCACTTCTCTTTTATTCTTTGTTTTTACCTCCCCTGTTATTCTTATAGAAATGTATTACTGAAACTGTCACTTGAGTGTGCCAATTAGGAATTTGTCCCTGCACATTTTTTACATTGCCAAACATGCTGACAAGGGCCATTCCCGGCATACCCGCAAAAAGTGCACGCTGCAAACCTTGCTTTTTTTAGAAGTACGTGCGGGCCATTTGTACTTCTAAAGCACTCGCCCCCACCCCCATTCAAACACCCTTTCTCGGGGTCCATACTCCCCGGGGGAAAACCCTTTTAAAAAAATTATGCATCAGGGGGCTATGGTTTTTTAAACCGTAATGAGGGACATATTCGGGCAATTACAGCACAATTACCCCCCACAAATCACCTGTAAAACATACCTTTGGGGGGAAATGTATAAAAACCTTTTTTTTGGCCCCAAAGACTTCCTTTGTTGCCAAACCCCAAAAAAAAACTCCCCTTTTTTATTTTTCAGAGCACGGATGAAAAAAAGGGAAATCGATTTGTTGCTATGGGCAACAAAAAATCAGACCAAAAACAGTTTTTCCAAAAATGTGCCCTTAGTTCTAGGACCAACCCGTCATCGGGGTTTTAAACCCACAAGTTCAAAGGGGGTCATCCACAAAGCAATCAAAGTGATTAGACAGTGTCAAACTGTGGGAGGGACAAACCCTTTTAATTGGGAAAACCCAGTCCAGTAATAATTCTGAATTCATAAAAGAGAAACCGCAAAAAAAAAAAAATAAGAGAAAATGCTTATTTCCAGGGGAAACCCCAAAAAATTAAAATAAAACAACATTCAAAATGTCACGGCCACTTTTTTTTAAATGTATTTTAAATTTAACAATAATAAACATAATGTTTACAAAAAAAGCAAACATTGAAAATACATAAAAATTTAAAACACCATTTAAATAAAAAAAGATAAGTTTGGGAAGAATACAATGGAAAAAAAAAAAACAGGACTAAAAACTGGGCCAGACACAATAGATAAAAAAAGGGAGAAGGGGGAAAAAGGGAAAAAAAAGGGAGGTGGGGGGGGAGAACGACTCCTATGCCACCCCTTCCTCAAAAATTGGCAAGAAGATTCCCCGAGAGAAATTCCACAGTCTTCTTTAATTCACATATTAAGTGGGTTTAATAGATTTAATGGTCTATACACAGGTTAGGTTATGAATATTTGGCTGGGGTCAAGGAAGTCTGACCTTCCTCCCCCACCAATCTATCGGCATGACTCATGCAAGCACTGCAGCCTTCTCAAAGCTTACCTTTTCTCCTATTTATAATTGCCATAATTTAGTAGCACCAAAGCAAGGTACAGTTAACTTGTCTAGGACAGCGCTGCAGAACTTTTTATCAATGCTGCTAAGGGCCCGTTTACACAGCAGTGGACAAATACTGGTTGGTTTATCCATGGCCGCGGGCGAAGGCTTTTCTCTGCGATGAGCGGAGAAAAGCCTTCCCCTTTCCCATTCACATGCACATATTCCGTCCGAAAACCAGATGGAAGAATGTGCATGCACAATGCTTTTCGGGCGGCCGGCAGTTTGAAAAATCACCAGGCGGAAAACCCTTGCAGTGGGGGCTGCTGCACGGGTTTTCCATAGGAGCCCGTTGTGTTCGTTTCGACCGGTTTTTCACACGGTCTGCAAAACCGCAAACCGTCTGAAAAACCGGCCGCAAACCCGTGCTGTGGAGACATGCCCTAAAAGTACTGTAATTAGAAGTACGGGTGCATGTAGACATTGAAGAGGCTGCAACGCTTGCACGAGTGCCATAGTCTATCCAATAAAAGCAGATCAATGAGCATACTGGTAGTCAGTTCTCCACCAACCCAAAAATAATGGCCTATCCTGCAGATCTACATTGCTTATGTAGATGTGTTTGATATAGGGAACATTGTGAGCCTAATTGGGGACTAGTCTTATGTGAAGAATGGCAATCAATATAGTGTTTCAGAAGATATCAGCATAAATGCAGCAAATGGTTTTCTACAAACAACGTTATCTATATCATCCCAGTAATTTTGTTTCTGCAGGATTTCTCATTCTATATGAGCTTTGTTTAGAGCCTCGCCATTACATTCTTTCAGTGGGTTTCTTTTGTCTGTTTTGGCAACAGCAAGACTTTTCTCTGCCCGTTTTTCATGATTTCATATTTTTCTTTTCATCCGAGAAGAAAGTCACTGCCATGAAAGAAAAATGTTACAATCCAAACATTATGCAACACCCTCGTTCTTAATTAATGAGCTTATTAGTAAGGTTGCTATTGCTGTGATTTCTACTAATGTAAAAAAAAAAAATGTTACATCTTTCTTTTGTCAATTTCATTTTCTTTTTTAAGTTGCATTTATAATATATCCGATCAATCAGCAGATGCTGCTCAGTATGCAGCGCCAATGCTCTGTCAGTGGAAGCACAAAACTTTGAAGGTTGCACTGGCATGGATAAAGTACAGTGGCTTCTTGGAATACTGAAAAGGCTTTTCATAGCCAGAAATGCAGTGTGATGGATATGGACGTTTTTACTTTTCAAGTCTCAGAAAGGAGAAGAATTGCATCTTGACATATCTAAAGTGTTAAATTTCACGGAATTACTAGTTACCTACTTTCAATGTACTGTACTCTAAAATTCTTTTAAAAGCCACCAATAATCCCCAAAATATGGGAGTCCGTTAATAATTTGCACAATATTGCATGATCATCTGAAATCTCTGGAAGCAGTAGATGAGAGCGTGATAACAAATTATGGAGCTAATAATAATCTCTTCATTTATATTAGTATGTCTGGCAGGTTTCCTAGAGGTTTGTTACCTTTAGGCTGGATTGACACACAGCACTTAACCCATTTTCTGGCAATTTACTGGCATTTTTCAATGGTTATTTTTATGTTACAATTGCTGTGGCCAAATGTTAAAGTCTACAGACAAATCTTAAGAAGTCAAAATAAACAGCTTTTCACTTATTGACATTTTGGTGCGTTGTTTGGGGTCAATAGATTTTTTTCAAAGTCTAGCATTCTCTAGATGGTTTTTTTTCTAGTGTTTTTTTTTTACCAATGACTTCTTGATAGCGCTTTGAAATTGGCAAAAGATATGCATAAACAAAAATGTTACTGACCATAAGACACTAAAACGTTTGCATAAAACACCATGCTTTTCTAGTATTTTAAATTGAGTTTTGTTTTATTTTTGGGGGTTTTAAAAGGTTAGAGCAATAGTGAATGTGAAGGAGCAAGTGTAGTTAAAAGTTGCATACATTTTTCATTTTTAATGTTTGATAAAAATGGTTTGGCTTAAAGGGGTTGACCAGTTCATGCCAAAATTAAAAATGCTACTGCAGCCCACCAAAATAAAAAACCAAAAACCTATACTCTGGTTTCTCTGCTCCTCCTTTTTAGCCCGGACTCTCCCGGTCTTCTGTTAAGCCTCTGTCGTCTTTTGAATGTGGATGTCACTGCCCCAGCCACTAATTGACTGCAGTGGTCATGTGTCTTAGCTTACATCACCTTTCGGAGCTGTTCATTTCTGAACGATGATGTAAATGTGTGTACCATAACAACTATGTCCAATCATTGGCTGTAGCAGTAACCACCCATTGAGAAGAGAACAAAAGTAAAGAGAAGATTGGGGAGACTCGACGCTAAAGCAGGAAAAGCCATTTTCATTTTATTGGGCTGCAGTAGCTTATTGTTAAATTTTGGCATGAACTGGACATTCCTTTTAAATCCTGGTCATTTTAGATCTAAGTAATTTTACCATGATTACAGCCAGATTTACTTACAGGCACAATATACCTCTACGGATAGGTGGCCCAGGGGGTGGAATATTTGTTGAAGGGTACATTTAGATGTGAATACACTGATCCAAGTGTATTAATTGTATATATGGGGGACATGTATGAACGGGCCCCATTCATACATTTTTAAATCTCCCGGGGACGTGCGGGAGGCGGGGCGCACTAGAACCGTAGCTACATATTTATAGCTTCGCTAAAGCATTTCTAGGTGCATTACAGCTGGAACAGTTAAACCGCTTTCATAGTGGTATACCTGAGCCAGAAATGTTGCCTTAGCAATAGAATGCGCCTGATTTATGACCCACGGTAGAGCTGGTTCATAAATCAGGCATTCTATGCCAGTATAATGCTAATGAGATTTGGCGTGTTAACGCCAAATTTCATGCATGTCGCCCTTAGTGTTTTTTATATATGCCAACTGAAAGAAGTTACTAGGGAGGAAAAAGGGTTAGGCTGAAACGAGCTTCAGATGTTGCGAGAAGCATGACTTTAATGTACGTTTACTCTTGGCACATATGCTGTTAAATTTCCTTGTGACATTTCTGTGCTGAAAATCCACAACATTTACAGTAGCAACATTTTAAGAAATCTCATCAATATACAACGGAAAATATCTGTAAACAATGTGTCCATTTTTGTAGATTTAAAACATACAGCACGTAAATTTTATGTTGCAGGTATGATGCAGATGCCCCCTGTTGATTTACATTGGCGAGTCAAAATCCGCATTGCATTCACTGTACAATATTATCGTTGCAAATTTTGCTGGGGAACCAGATTAAAGGGGTTGTCCAGTTTGTATCACAAGTTAATAGGAAGGTTCTGGTGCCTCATAATGTAATAAAGTCCTATATGCTTCATCCACTCCTCCATTCTATGGTCTTTTGCTTATCTTGTTCTTCTTCCGGATGGCTATGCCACCGCTGCAGTGGTCACATGCCGCTGATTTACATCACAGTTCAAAAGTGAACAACTCCGAACAGCTATGTAAGCAGAGGCCACCCAGTCGGGCACAGCAGTGGTGATGTGCCCGTGTGGAAGGACAACACCATAAACAGAAGACCGGAAAGACCCAGACCGGGAATGGAGGACCGAAGGAAGGTGAGTAGTCTTTTTCTGTGTAATAAAGCACCAGTACAGTCCAATACCTGTGGATTTGAACTGGACAACCACTTTAATTGCGAATCACATTGATTTTATGTTTTGTTTTTTATTAAAATTTACATGTACTTTGTGCTAGGCGTGCACTCTGGCAAATCCACAACAAATCCGTAATGATTTGGTGTTGGATTTACCTTCAGAAATACTGTGGATTTTTCACTGTGGAGAAACAGTACAATCTTGTGTGGAGATAAATTTAAGATCTGTTGTCCTACTTGATGACTAAAGTGTAAGGCACAGGACGGGCTGTTTTTGTAGTCTCCAGAGATGTCAATGCGGTAACATTAGTATCTAACCAGTGAGTTACTTTTTCACACGTGTTTGGAGTTTTAGGAGGCCAATTTGCAAGGTATGAAAGTTCTCTTCTGTGTCACTTGGAAATACTCTGCCTGTTGGGTATAAAACTTTTGCTTCTTGTGTGACCAGTCTATTGGTATGCAATGATGCCAGTATTTTTCAGCATTACACACAATGGGACTCATTTATTGAAACTGTCTAAAATGCATCCAGTTATTAACTGCCTCATTTACTAAAACTAACAGTAAAACTTTTCTACTTAGCCATAATAAGCAAATTGTTTTTTTTATACAGCAGTTTAAGAAATGACAAGTAAATCTGGATTGGTTGTTATGGGGAACAAGAAAAGTTTTACTTCAATGATAATAAATGAGGCTTTTTGTATCAAATTCTGAAAACCGCAAACTGGAGAAATTACATTAGTAAATGTCTCACATTTGGTACGTGTACACTAATGGGAAATGTGGATTAGTTGACGTAGCCAGGCTGCGATGTGATTGGATGTTGTAGGTGTCTCTTTATTTCTACTTTCCACTATTACATTTTAGCACTACGGTACAATTTAATTTTGAGTTGAATTATGTAATGGTTTTATGAACATTAGCACTTTCCTATAGAACAGGCCTGCAATCCATTTTATGTTTTGTTGTTTTTGTCCACAGAGAATTATGTCTATTTCTACAGAGTCCAAAACGTAGAGGAAAATGTCACATCAAATTATAGCCTATTAAGTCATTGGGATAATTCTGTTTTTGTTTTTGCTTGTTTGACCATCTTTAACTATACAAGAGAGCAAAATGGCTTTCATTTCATCCATAATAAATTGATGTATTGCCATATGCTAATATTGTTTGCAGGACAAGATTGTTTAGGTCAACAACAGAACACCCTATTAAAAGTTTTTGATCACTTCTGACTTCCTGAACCTCTGAAGTACGTTCTCTGGCCAAAACGCTGACGTCTTTTTATGTATCGTATACAGACGGGACACTGAAATCACTATATATAGTAAAGGCTATTCTAGTATAGTATTGTACATAGGGCAGACAGTATGGGTAGTCTACTCCTGTTGGTGCAATGGGCCTCAAGGATCACATTTTAACATAGTGTATATTAGTTTTGTCATTCTAGTGCTCTATGTTTTCAGGTTTGTTTAGGAAAATACAGATAATATATCATTCCTGATCACAGAGAGCTTCGCATTTTTTTTCCTTTTGTTGTGGAAGTCATTTTTGTAAAAGTCACGAAAGGAATTGCAGCCATACTGTATTCCCCTTCTCTGAGAGTGCAAAAGAAACTACTAATCTAGTAGCACTATATATAGATAGATATAGATCTATAAATAAATAATGTGTGTATATATATATATATATATATATATATATATATATATATATATATATATGCGTAGAGTTTTTTATGTATCAAATGGTGACTGCTTCTTTTTTTAGGTGCAGATCTTAATCAGTACTTTTAAGTAAAGGACATTTAATAGCATTTAGAAATGTGGATACCTTCATTTTTAGACAGTTATATCTAGTGTACACATACAGTATGTAAATGTATGCACGCAATAAAATATTTTGTTAGATCCTCACTCCCAATATTTCTCTTTCAGCTAGAGTTGTCTAGCCACTTAGTAGCATATTTTTCTGACATAGATTGAAAGGATTCTAAAGGTACCGAAACAGATAACGTGATTCCTTTATATCTAGCGTTCTATTTCGTTTACTGACTACCACACACTTTGACACTCTCCTCCTCTGAGTGCTAGTACAGAGCATGGTTAAGCCACAGTTACTCTACATGATTTACCATCAATTGCTGTGCTTCACCTCGATCTCCCCATGTATGAGCACTTGGATAAACTTCATCATCTGTGTAGATTAGCTTTCTGGAAGTTTAATTAAACTCAGCGGATCTCTGTTCCTCATCATATTTTAGTGAAGCGCACATGTCCTTTTTAGGTTCATTAAAATCGAACCCAGTCACAACCCTCAATGGAAGCAACCAGGAATGGAAGTTTACAAGTTCCGCCTTTCTGTGTAGATAGTTAAAGCTAAATGTTTTAAAAATAGTTGTATAACTCTGTGGATACATTCCTGTAGTGCAAAACAATATTAACACTTGTAAGGATGTGTTTGTAAAGTGTATGTGTGTGTGTATGTGTGTGTGTTTGTATGTATGTGCTGTTGTATGTGTGTGTATGTAGTGGTATATATATATAATTATATATGTATATATTATATATGTAGTATATATATATGTGTGTATATATATATATATATATATATATATGCAGTTTGTGTGTCAGAAATTCAAGGGATATCCATTGTCAAACTGGGGTGCCTGGGACCCATCAGTGTAGTTGATTCATGGGGCCAACCATTGGCGTTAGTTCTTGAGGCCCACCCTACAGGTACTTTACATGAATGCATATGACTTTTGCAATCTGCTACTTGCTTTCTGCCTTTCTTTCTCTACCTTTCTCCATAAAAAAGCAGCCTAAGGCTTGCCATGCCCATCTCCCTTGTGGTCCAGTCTGAACCTGGATATCTGCTGTGTATTTCACTTTTTTATGTCGATTTTGCCACATGTCTGGTCACAGATTACCCCATTCAATGGGGCTCATTTATGCCCTGGATCCAAAAATAAGAAATACGCCTCTTATTTTATTTGTTCATTCATTTGAAGTCCACATTGGAAAAAAAATTGTGCCACAGTTTAGGATGTGAATCATGCTGCAAATTTCTATTGAAAACAACAAAAGCTAAATTAAAAATCTAACCAGAGCCATACCTTGTGTGAGCATAATAATGTAGGAATCAGAAATACTCATTTAAGAAAAGCTTTGGGTGACCATAACTATTAACCCAAAACCTGCCATCATACTACTTCAGAGAACATAATGTTAGCTAACCAAGGCAGATGTTTTACAACTGCCCCATTATTTATGAGAAAGTCAGTGAAACGGTTATGGGGTTGAAATAGTTGGTCTACCTTCAGTTTCATGCCAGGAGTTTCAATTGATTGGCGTTCAGGTGCTGAGACCTCCCATTTGCTATAAGAGGAGTTGAGCACGATACGCTTTTGGCTGGTTTCAACGTTGCTAGAATGATCCTCTAAGAGACCAGGATGGCCATGCATGGGTTCATAGAAGGTATTTGTCCATAGACCAATCTGCTGACTGAAGGGACACAAAGATTAACTGAATGCTGCTTCCCCTTAATTTCAGCTATTTGTGGGGGGTCTTAGTGCCTTGACCCCCATAGATTGAAACTCATGATATGTCACTATGGAAGTGTAGAAGTAAAAGATTGAAACTTAACAACATGAGATCACTGTAAAAACAGCTTGTTGGTTGCCGTTTTACTTTTTGTTAGAACTTTGCCACATTGAGTAATAGACAGTTATTTTGGGGCGTGCCCTCTTAACATGATGCCTTGTGAAAAAGTTCTACTTTTATTTGGTTGCTTCGCAACTGCCGTGTTTTTTTGTATTTATTTTCTTACGAATATCTGCATAAAATAGTGTCACTATAATGGTGGTTGAAAAAATGACTGCGGCATAATAGAGACATTATTTATTTAAAAGGTTCAAAAACTGGGGGTGGCGGGGAGAATGAAATGTTGCCTTTGAGTGAACGCCAGTAAAGTCCAGGTGTTATTGTTCCTTCCAAGTTAAGGACTGCACGTTGCCTCTAGCTCTTTTTTTTTTTTTTTTTTACTTTTGTGTTGATGGCCGGAGGGGTTTGGCAGAGATGGCTGGAGTGACATTCACTGGCTCAGTTACATGCAAACATCACAGAGTGGGTTATTCATAAAGCACAGCTCTGTAGTGGTAGAAACTGGTTATGAATTGTATTGTGCTATGTAATTATAGTAGTAAATCATGGCTATATTCTCTCACTCTAATCAAAGTTAGTTAACATCTGAATGTCCATGATAAGTTTTAATGCCGGCAGGGAGAAATTGCTGCTGATGCATAGCATTGTTGCATTTGACACCATCTTGTTTTCAAACATAGAGGTATGAAGATGCACAAAGTATTGTAAAAATTGCTGTTTTATTTCACTATATTGTGCGTTGTAAAAATTACTATTTTACTTTACTATATTGTGCTTTCGCTTCAGACCCAAAAAATATTTCGGTTACTGAGTATTTTTCCTTAAGGGTGTGTGCACAGGACGTAATTGCGGGACGTCCAGAACGCCCCGCAATTACGGCGGGTTTTTGAGAGTCGCACTTATCGGCGCGTACCCCTGCAACACGGGGGCGGCAGCCCGCCGGCTCCATAGACATATCACTTATCTCCCGGGAAACGTTACATACGATGTATGGTACAAAGGAGGAGAGGAGGCGTAATCCATAGTTCTCTATGAGAACTATGGAATACTGTAATTATGGGGGAATCTTGCTCGTATTAGGGTGCGTTCCCACGGCAGAGGACAAATACTGGTCTGTTTACCCATCCGGCATTTGTCCTGTTTTGCGGCCGTCCCCGCAGGGAGGGAGAGGGGGTGGTGTCTATTCTCCGCGATGAGCGGAGAAAAGCCCTCCCCTTTCACATTCACAAGCACAGATTCCGTCCGAAAAACAGACGGAAGATTGTGCTTGTAGAATGTTTTGCGGGCGGACGGCGGGCATAAAAACCGCCGGACGGTAAACCCGTGCAGTGGGGAATGCTGCACAGGTTTTCCATAGAGCACCATTGTGCTAATTTTCGGCCGTTTTTTCAGCTCTTCAAAACCACAACGCCTGAAAAATCAGCCGAAAACCCGTGCAGTGAGACATGCCCTTAGAGTACGGTACACCGCGAAATACATGGCGAAATACGCCCCATAAAAAGCTGTGTGAACATACCCTTAAAAGTAAAAATTACGTAGAAAAGAAAGGGTTGCCTAGAACATTAAGGGGGATTTTAGGAATACAATATGGATCGGCTATCTTTTGGATTTGCCATCAGTATCAGGTTGGTGGGGATCTAACCCCTGGCAGTCTTGCTGATTGATGGGGCTCTGAATCTCCGCTGAGTACCCTGTTGCAGCTTAAAGATTGGCCATCGATATTGAACTCCTGTTCTGCACCTCTGTTTAGCTACCTTGTTCACTATGTTCGACATCAAGCCACTGTAGGAGACTAAGATATCTCAGAAGCCTTAATTCTTTAAAACCTTGTACCTCTATGATATAGAATGATTTCATTGTCTAATATACTTTAAAAAAAAAAATTCTCCTATTATTTATAAAATCTCTCTACCCCAGTCACACAGAATATTAAGTCACTGATTGTTCTAAGTAGCCTGGCTTGGAAAGTTGTTGCTTGTCTTATTGCGATGTTATGTTTTCTTTGTGGTTTAGCTCTAACTACAGTAGCAGGTAATAAAACTGGTATTTCCTTACTGATCATATTTTATACTTCGCTGTGATTAAACCAGGTAACCACCAGCCCCTCTATATTCTGACTACTGTGATCTGCAAATACTTTATTCACTTAGTGCTGTTCTATGTCTATTCCAAATACATCTATAAGATATTTGATGTCACCACATGCTACAAGAGTGTTATGGATGAACCATGTCAATGCAGAGAGTTATGATCGATCCAATACGTGGTAATGTGTAGAAGGACGTTGCTTAGGAGTGGGGTGCTCAGAGATCTGGTACGTAGGCAGTTGATGCCCTGCAGAGATGCAAAAGTTTGAATGTATTTCATTTTTACTAAACTTCAGTATCTGTACATTTCTAACAAGAGAAGAATAATCAAAGCTGGTTTGTTTTTGGTTTTCTATTTGCACCATAACCATACTAATCAAGAAAAATGTCATGTACTGCTAGATCTTCCTGTACAATATCAGTTTAGTTTATCAGAAGGTCTTGCTCGCTCAGTATAGTGTATGATTTGATGAATTTGAGTTTAAACAAAAAACAACAAAAAACTCCATACATTCCCTATCTTGGCTGTTTTTCTTTTTGAGTAACTACATGAGGACTTCATGTTCACTTCTTGTTGGATCCACTTCAGACTTGGGGGAAAAAAAAAACTGCAGTGACATTTTTCCAGAAAACGATGATTCACATTGTCAAAATACTGCGTACATTCTGTTTTTCTTCTGAGTACATTAGTTATGCCACAATTTATTGCGTGTTCTAAACACCTATGGCCACATGTATGAAAACGGTCTAGGTCTAAAACTTACTTTGTAGACCATAAAGGTTAGATGTTCCCCTTCTCTCGGCCACTCTTTGCCTCCCACCCAGTCAAGCCAGTATCGCTCTGCTCTACACTGATGAGGGGCAAAACCCCGAAATGGCGTATGTAGATGAGCGATATTGGCTTGATTTAAAATTAATTTTTGCTTCTCAAGATTCAGTGAATCTGAAGTAAATTGAGGATTTTTTTAAACCAATCGAGGGGGCAGTGAGCTTCCCAGCTCCTTTCCCATAATGCTTGTGTATACAGATGCTTAGTAGTGGGCTAAAAGGCAATCAAAACACACTACACCTTAACTGGTGCTCTCCATAAGGAGAGATGTTCCCCCTTTTCTCAGCAACTCATTGCCTCCACCCCGTTAAGCCAGTATCGCTCTGCTCTACACTGATGAGGGCAAAAAACCCGAAACGGTTTATGTAGATGAGCGATATTGGTTTGACTAATATTCCTTTTTGCTTCTCAAAGATTCAGTGAATCTGAAGTAAATTGAGGATTTGTTACAACCAATAGAGGGTGCAGTGAGCTTCCCAGCTCCTTTCCCATAATGCCTTGTGATTTGTTGGCCATAGCAACCTATCAGAGCACCCCGTTCATTTCATATAGTGTTCTGGAAAAATGAGAGGGGCGCTCTGATTGGTTTCTGTGGGCAACAAAGTGAGTATTAGACCTAAACAGTTTTCATTCATGTGGGCCCTAGTCTGACAGGGTGTGTGGCTTAGGCAAAAGGCCCTGGCTTTGCAGAAAGGTGTGGCTTAGTATGCAATGCACCAAAATTGTGCCTCAATAAATAGTCTTAAAGGGGTTTTACCACGATAGAAAATGGTGACATATCCCTGGGATATGCCATCATTTTCTAGTAGGTGCAGGTGCCAGAGGAACATGCCCCCGAAAGTTACAGTGCAGATTGGAGAACTGGTAGCGCTTGCACATGGCTCACCATTCTCTTCTATGGGAGTTCCAAATAGAGCTGAATGCACCGCTAGGCTGTACTCGGAACTCCCATAGAACAGAATGGAGAGTAACTGCGCAAGCGCGGCCGGCTCTCCAATTTTGTGCAGTGACTTTCAGGGGCACATTCCTGAGATAGGTGCAGGTCCTGGAGGTGGGAACCACACCTGTTAGATAATGAGGGCAATATCCTAGCGATATGGCATAATTCTCTATCGTGGTAAAAGCCCCTTATGTCAGCCAACTAATAGAAGTTGTAAACATAGACCAAACACAGTCTAAACATGCGCCAGATTTATAAACACTATGATAAATGTGGTGCTTTTTAAGACAGTCCAGTCTGTTTACACGAAGTATTAGACAGTGTTGAGAAATGTACCACAATGTGTATTAAACCATTTTTTGGAAAAGAACACTGCAGTATGTGATTAGAGTTCTTTTTAGTTAAACCCAGGAGTGGGTTCAAAGGGAATGAAACATATAAAGCACGAGTTTGTATTTCTTCCTCCGGGATACCCTTTGACTGGAAAACTGGATTCGAAAGTGCGGTGGCGTTTTGTTAAATAACAAAAAAACAGTTCGAAACCATCCTATCCACTCATTAATACGATGCAGTATTTAATATTCACTTAATAAATGTTGTTCCCATGGACGAAACATTGTTGTTCACTCAACTACTCCGTATTGAAGCGCAATACAGACGTGACACAATGCGGTGATGTAGCCTAACCTCAGCATGCTGCAGCACAGCAGGAAGGTCATGATACACTGGCGGCAGTGAGGCTTCCAATAAAGTTGCGAGGTGAAATGTGGGCCGACGTTGCCCTAGCATACGTGTCTTTTTTTTTTTTCCAGACTAGTAACAACAAAATAATGTAAAAGAAAAAGTAACATCAGTCTGGGCTGCCTGCCAGACGATCCTGTAGTAAATAGGCATGCGAATGCCAGGATTGCTATAATTTCAAATAAAATTGATACAAAAGGCCTCTTGTATAAAGACAAGTGTGTATGTGTTCTCGGTCCTTCACAGGGTGATATTTGCAGTTTTTTTTCTAATTTAAATAACAAAAAAGTAGTGCAGTTACCTCTAGCAACCAACCTGGTTACAGTTTATGGACAAGCCTATTAGGAATGGGGTTTGCCCCGGGGAGTTGCATTGGCAGCTGTTTTACTTTTCTTTTCAGCTACAGGTTAATTGACAAAATACTTTTATGGCTTTAATCTTGTGGGGGCATTCCATGATTGTGGTTTGAAGGAGAAGTTTCATATAGAACAACTGTATTAATGGGGTTTAAAAATAAAAATGTACTGGAGCTGGGTAATATAACAAAAAGTACTAAAAAACATGCTCACCTCTATACTTACCGCTGTTTCAATGGGACCTTGCAAGCCATGCTTCCCGTTCTCCTGTATACATCCGGCTCTGTGTTCAGATCATGATCTCGGTGCCCAGTCAGTAACTTCAATGGTCATGTCAAGAGAATGAATGTGACCACTTAAGCCACTGATTGGCTACAGTGGGCATAGTGGACTGCAGAGTCAAATGTAAGTAGGAGACATTGCTGGCAGCATCAGCACTGGAACAGAAGTGTTACCCAACTTTAATTTTGTTACCCAAAATATATAATATATATATATATATGTATTTTTTTTAATTAAAAAAAAAAAATAAAAAAAATATATAAAATTTTATATATATTTTTTTTTAAATTAAAAAATATATATTTTATTTATTTATTTTATTTCAATTCGAAGAAAAACTTTAAATTTATAAAAAAGAGTTCCATTTCTGAATTTCCCACTTGTACCAGAAATAAGCCGGATGTAGCCCGGGCTGAGATGACAGGCTACCACATAGGGCCCCTCTTGATCCCAGGCAGGTAGGGGGTTCAAGGAGTAGGCTGAATTCTCCATTAGGGGGATGCTGTGTGTTTTATTTTTTGGGCACCAGAATACCTTGTCCCAGTCCTGGATGTAGCCATAGTGGAGGGCCTGAATAATAATTTTGTTATACTGTTATGTATGATATGCTGACAAAAATATACACTGTAACCTGTAGACATTCGAAACTGTGTGTTCTTGAGGGTAATTTATTTTGAAGGTGTTCTAGCACCATGCTTGGTAGTATCTGTAGCAGTGCTTCTAAAAAGAAAAATCTGTTGTCTTGATATATGCCATAAACGGGCAACATAGGTTTACAGGTGCACCTAAAGGGCCCTTAATAACTTTGATGTTCCCTCAAAGTGCGAGATCTGTAGTCACTGAGACAATAGATAGGTCCAAGGAGACGTCATAAACACCGTTAAATCGTGTCTGTTTAATCATCCAAGTCTTGGAAACTGCATTTAACCAGTTGCTTTGTTTTACTTAATGTTCATTGTGCAATTAGTTTTACTTCAATTGCACGGTACCTGGGGACTCTTGTGCCTGAAGAAATGGTGTGTGTGTCTAGGTTTCAGACTTTTTTTAGTAGGATTTGTATATCGTTTTTCTTGATTACACTTGGCTGTTATTTGTTGTAGGTTATTCTTATGCCAGTCTCGGTGAGTGTTTTTTTATTTTTCTTTGTAAACTAAAATGTGAATTCTGATAGCTGCATTGGTAGATTCTTTTGATTCCTCTGGGATTGAGACAGATCTAAAAGAAAGTAAGTTTTAGTGAATTATGTCTTGATGTGTTTTTCAGGACTCACTCTTGTCCACACTGGCATTTTTTTCTCATTCACATAGAAGTATTTTGGACGATATTTATTGAGTCAAAAACAGGCATGGGTTCCAAACACGACATGCAAGTGTTAACGTTACACTATTTTATATTATATTTCCATGTCATGATTTGGTTTCGAGAAAGTACTGCCTTATGAAAGTGAAGTTAGGGCGTAAGGAATATGGATTGTGAAAGGAGTGGGCTTATTAAAAACCCAGTTGAAAATGGACATTCCTGGAAAGATCAAGGAGTATCTCTGTGCATGGCACGGGGTAGGGATACAAATCTCCCTAATTACGAATTTGCTGGTTGGCAAGTATAGTATAGGGCCCATGCATGGACCATATACAGCAGCAAATTAAGTTGCGTACAGATCTATATTAGGGACCAATATAATTCTGTGTGCTGCTATAAGGTGTTCCCATACTGCACTATGTTGACCCCTAGAAATAGTGGGCCTTATGCATGAAAACTGTCTAGCAGTAATAATGTCTTTGTTGCCCATTACAACCAATCCAGACCACTATATGAAATAAAGTATGAGCTCTGATTGGTTTCTATTGGCAACAAAGACCGTCTAACTGCTAGACAGTTTTCATACATAAGACCCAATGCCTGTAGAATAGGATTTGTGATGGTAAATGCCAGAATGTTTTCTACTGCATCTGTGTTCGAAAAAAAAGGTTTATGTACCTCTGTATAAAATTGGCTTAACACTGTGGACCCAGAAGAGGCTTTATAAGGGGTATTATTATTAATCTGTGTTGTATGGATCCATAAGTGTGCATGATGTCTTAGGCTTCATCTGCATGACATTGATTTACTGTCAGATTTTGAAGCAGATTCTGTATTTAGAATCTGCAAAAATCCGACTGTAAAATCATCAATAGACTTCAATAGAAAATCTAAGCTGTAGTCTATACAGCTCGGACTGTCAAGGTCAAATTTCAAATCCGAAAACCGGCTCAAAAAACTTAGACCATGTTCTATAATCCTCTGTATTTCACTTAAAAACGTCGGATTATAGTACTGTTCAATTGAGTGGGACAGCTGAAATCCGAAGAATTGCGACAAAAAAGCGGAACAAAAAATGGAAACCTAGTCTAAAATACTGGTCAAATCCTGATTAGAATCTGATGAGTATTTTATCTTTTGCCGTGTGGACTTAGCCTTAAACTAAAGACAAAAAACAGCAATTAAAAAAAAAAAAAGTTCAAAGTGTCCATCACCCATGAGTTCTGTGGGAGTGAAGTAGTCTGTTTCTATTCATCTCATTATGTCGGCAGTTATGGTCAAGTGAAGTGATTGGGAATTTATCTGACAGCATGCTGCAGACTCGATGCAGGAGAATTTCATTTTATGCCATCTGTGTATACATGTTGTGCAAGAAACAGCTTTCTTGAACAGACTGACTGAATTTCAAGTTAAAGTGCAGAAATTTAATACTGTTACAAAATAATAATTTAATTTTCTTTTAGTACAAGAAGGGCAACATGAAAATAATTTTTGTTTGTTGTGAGCATTTGTTTAGAAAGAAATGGTTGATCTGTTTGTAACCTTGACATTTTTCCAATAGCCTTCTTCTGTATGTGCTAATGTAGTAGTGAACAGGAAAGTCTTTATGTAAAATTACAGTATAAACGCCTCCATAAATGAAAAGCTCAAAACATCATAAACGCACTGAATACAATGTAAGCATTCGCTTTAGATGACGAGTGTCCTTAATTATACTTAATTTATTCTGCTATTCAACTGTGCCCCCCAAAGGGAGTACCTACGGTAATTTTATCTCTGCAATTAGATGGCTTGTCCCGACCTGCCCCCAACCCTAACACATTGTATAGCTGTGTACTGTCTGACAATGAAGACAACTAGCAGTTTTCAGAAATGATTGTAGATTATTGTGGCAGATTTAGATGAGACTCCCCTGAGGAAGCAAGTACGCGAAACGCGCATAGGGATTCTTATTGGTGGCAATCAACTGGGGTAATACTATGACTATGAAATGTGTATATCTATGAATTACCTATGTATTTAAACATATTATGGCGCATATTTGTCTCCATTTATAATGCACTAAGCCACTTTGAGTCATCTGAGTATTTATTACTCATGTATATATATGTGGGTTTGTATATTAATATATATATAAAAATATATATATATATCAATACTAAGTAATAAATACTCAGATGATCAAAGTGGCTTAGTGCGATTATTAAATATATATCATTTATTGATGTGCACTTTGCACTTTATTTTTACACCTTTTGTGGTGAATTGATGTAATTATATCTTTTGTTGGTGGTGTGTGTATTATATATATATATATGTGTGTGTATATATATATATATATATGTGTAGATATATATATGTGGTTCAGTATTGAGAATGTAGTGTGCCTATATGTGATATATATTATTTATTTTTATCATTGGATAAATCCCGGTTGTTTAGCCTATACCTCACCACTGTTTTGTGTCATATGTGCATTTAAAATGGTTTTTAATAATTTTTTTTATATGTATTGTGGATTAGAATTAAATAAAGTTCATTCAAATTTTTTTTTTACTTTTTTTGAATTTAATTGTGTTGCCGGGGTCTTAGTGAAATGAAGATTTAGGGTCGGGTTTGTTATGCAATATTCTGTGATTACCCCACTAACCTGAATGGAACTTACAGAAAACCATACACATACTACTGTAAGGGCGCGTCCCCACTGCACAGGACAAATACCATCCGGGTTTGCCGGCCGGTATTTGTCCTGTTTTGCGGCCGTCCCCAAGGCCGCGGTGGGGAAGGTTTTTCTCCGCGATGAGCAGCGAAAAGCCCTCCCCCTTCACATTGAGAAGCACAGATTCTGTCCGGAAACCGGACGCAAGAATGTGCATGTGGGGACTGCTGCACGGGTTTTCCATAGAGAACCATTGTGCTCATTTTCGGCCGGTTTTTCAGGCGGTCTGAAAAACCGTAAACCGGCTGAAAAACTGGCCGAAAACCCTTGCCGTGGGGACATGCCCTAACAGATCGTCTGTATGTGAATATAACCATAAAAGAACCTATCTTAGTTGAATCTATAGTTGAACCTATAATGTTTCTCTTCTTGGCATAGACTTTTGGTTGACTACTGGACATTGTCACTCATTTCTTTCTTTATTTCTTCTAGTTCTGCACTACGGACCATGTCAACTGGGTCTTCTAGACCTTCCAAAGTTTGTTTGGTTTGTGGGGACGAGGCATCTGGATGCCATTATGGAGTGGTCACCTGTGGAAGCTGTAAAGTCTTCTTTAAAAGAGCAGTGGAAGGTAAATGTTCAAGTGGGTGATTACTTTTTTACTATTTTCTCAGTGTTTGTTGGTTTTGTGATCGCAGACCGTTTATGTGCCAGCCTGTCTACAGTGTATTCCATTGTGCATTTCTTAAATTGGTAACATTGTCCATTGTGTATGTGTGAGATGCATTGTTCTGTAATGACCATTGCCTGCATTCATCCCTGGGCATTCTTTTCCTTCCATCAGTCGTGGAAGTTTGCATGCTTACTTCATTTTTATAAAGTGAGCCTTCTGAGAAATTAAAAATGTTTGTTTAGACCAATTTAATAAAGCATATGTTACTGGAGAGAGCTGTCAGCAATCTCCTCTAACATGGCAGTGTATTTTCTCTGTGGAATTAAGACTTTTTGTTGGTAATGAATATAATCATTTATTTATGAAAATAATAGTTATAATAATGATAAGGAAGGTCTGTTATTTCGCTTAAACAGTATGTTTGCTTTGGACAATCTGTTTTTGTTAGAAGGTTCATCTAACAATAAGTTGAGAACAGGATGTTTCACTTTTGCCTCCCACCCGCCGAAATTTTAAGTAGTTTTCTCGGGAGAACCCAGTACTCTGATAGATGTACAAATCAGTTGGAGCAACAAAGGAGGAGAAATGAAAGGGGTAGTCTCACAATATTGATTAGCTTTAGGCAAAGGTAAATGAAGACAAGGAACGAACACAGTTCTTATCTCCTGCTTGTGTACAAATCTCTGTACTCTAGCAGCACTTGCTGGAATAATGACTACTGTCTCTCATGAGCAACTCAGGAGCTTATTTATCTTTCTTGCTGACAAACTTTAACCTTTTAGAGCTCTGTAGCCTTCTGCCCTACTTTCCAAACCTGTCCATCACCAGTGTCCCTCTAACAGAATCAGCTAGGAGTAGCAGAGCTGAAATCACTCAATCGCTGCTGTAGAACCACCCAAAGCCTAAGCAGGAAGCGGAAACCTATAGCTGGCTGGGAAGAGCAGGTTCTGTGAAACAGCCTGATGAGAGAACCCCATATGTATAACAAAATTCCATTGAAATTAGTTGACTGTCTTCATAGCCACTCTCCACTCTGGCTAATTGATGAAGGTCTCTCTATTCATTTAGAATTCTCTAGAAATAGGTTTTCTAAACTGACCATTTCTTTGAGAGTAAAGAGTGTCTCTAATGGGCGTATAATTGTCTTCTGGACCCACAACAATTTAAGAACAGGTGTGGGTTCCATTATCCCACAAAGAGGAAATGGCATCTATAGACCTTAAAGGGGTTGTCTCACTACAAGGATTGTCTTTTATGTTAAAGATCTTGCACAAACAAGTCACTTTGCAATATGTGTCCATTAACAGTGTCCTACCTATTCCTAGATATCCTTGTATGGACTGCATCAGCTCCTCTGGTCGCTGTAGCTACAGACCTGTTCAATCTCTCCTGATAGGCTGCCAGCGCCGGTCACTATAGTTACAGACCTGGTGTCCTCAGCAGCAACTGCAGGCTGGTAGAAGCCAGTAAAGCCTGTAAATTCAAAAGTAAACTGAGAAAAAAGGACTGAGGTATGATGAATCAATATAGTAAGACAACCCCTTTTAAACGTGATGTGCATCATTTTAGTGTAATGCTTTAAACTAGTGTTGCTTGAATAGGTTTCAACTGAATTTGTCAAAATATTCAGGATGTGGGGGCATCCCAAAATCTCATTAAAGTCTATGTAGGAAATATTCAGCCCCAATATTCTGGCCTCTGACAAACACCTACAGCAGCTGAATGCCTTCAAATTTCATGGGTTTAGGGTTAACCATAACTGTAATGCTGACCCTATTCTCAAATACAATCCCAAAGGAACAATCTTTCTGCAAATTCCACCAAAATTCGGCAACCCTGAATTGTTTTACTGATAATCTCATCAAATTTAACAGTCACCTGAATACAAAGAGTACCCATACTTTAATCTGTAATCATGTGTACTTTAACACAATTCAGCAAAGTGCATAAATTGGTAATATTAAGATTACATTATGTATGATCAGTAATATTGGTATCAGTACATTGTTTCATATTCATGTTTTTCCTTATTTCATTACCCATAAAACATGGGTTTAGTATGCTTCTATTTAATATGAGCTGATTAATTCTGAAACACAAGTCCCAACCTGAGCATCACAAGTGCCAGTAGTACTCTAAAACCATTAAATGGCACAAGAAAAACTTGAACTACAAAGTCATTATGTGCCAGTAAATGGACAACTCGGACCCCACCTTTGATATTAAGGTTACTCCGTTTACCAATCAATGTAAACAGACTTGTATACAGCGTCCCATTAATAGTAGTAAAGTGGATATAGGATGGCAAGCCAGTACTGATGAGATAAAAAAACATATACCTTTTATTATAGTCAGCATTAAAAGCAGTAGAACAACTTGTTAAAGCAGTGCAAAAAACACTAACCGTACTCAACAGTGTGTAGTCGGATAATCTCTCGGCAAAGACCGTCACGTTTCGGTGACGCACATCGTATTCCAGGTTCTGGAATAAGATGCAGCTTTTTGATCACTTTTTAATTTCAATATTTAGGAGACGTAAAATGCCAAAAAACCCGCAATTTTGTCATTTGGAATTTCTTCTACGGTGTTCAGCATACGGGATAAATACAATTGGTTTGAACTTTTATTTTTTTAAATGGCCACTATGGCTTCTATCTATCATATTAATGAATCAGCACCTTGCGATCTTGCTGCTGGAGTGCAATTGCAGTGAAGAACTGTGCGTGACCGTGGCATCTAAAGGGTAAAATAGCAGTAAACCGAGCCGAGTGGGTGGGTGTCAGCTGTTATTAGGACCTTACCAGCACCAGGAGGTACCTATACGGTGAGGGGTTAATGCCTTCCCACTGCTGAAAGTGCCTACAATGGTCATGTGAGCACGACTGGCAGGCAAACAGACGCTTTGGGCAATATTTTTCCAAGCTTTGAGTCCTGGTATTTACGTAACGTTATTTAGACATGTACCACCTACATAAAGTAAAACATTATTACAGTCTAAGTACATCCCTTTATGGCTACGGTATTGCATAATGGCAGTGATATTAAGGCATTGGTTTGGGCTCTGAATTTTCCAGATCTCAAACCAATAGAGCATCTGTAGGATGTGCTAGAAAAATCCAAAATTCCAACCCATGGAGGCTTTAGCTCACAATTTAATTCCTTAGGCTATGTTCACACGGCATAATTGTGGGGCGTAATTACTCCGGAACTTCGGGAGCTTGCGCCACCTCCCGCGGGGCGGGGGACGGTAGTCCGCCGGCCCCATTGACATTCGTTACTAGCGATGCATATTCGCCGCTAGTAATTGACATGTCACTTCTCTCCCCGCTCGTCGTAGGCTATGTTCACACGGCTTAAATTGGGACGTATCTCGCCCCGTATTTTGCGCTGTACTGCGCTCAATACTGACCGATATATGTCCCAGTCATTACGGCAATCCACAGTTCATATACAGAGCTATGGATTCTGTCTCCTCTCCCTGCTCACACAATAAGCCAAGCGGGGAGATAAGTGACATGTCAATTACTAGCGGTGAATATGCGGCGCTAGTAATGAATGTTTATGGGGCCGGCGAGATGCCTGCCGCACCGCGGGAGGCGGCGTCAGCTCCCGAAGTCCCGGTGTAATTGCGGGGCGTAATTACGCCCCGCAATTATGCCGTGTGAACATAGCCATATTGTGCGAGCGGGGAGAGGAGACATAATCCATAGTTCTCTATGAGAATTGTGGATTACCGTAATTATTGGGACATATTTCGGCCCGTATTGAGCGCAGTACGGCACGAAATACGGGGCGAGATACGTCCTAATTTAAGCCGTGTGAACATAGCCTTAAAGAATCTGCTGTTAGGGACATGGTGCCTCAGGACCCCTTCAATTTTCTTGTGTTTGCTGCACGAGTGGAATCTACATACTCTTGGGCCGGTGATTTGAATTTTATGGCTAATGGGTGAACAATTCATTCACAAACATCTAAATGATTATAAAGTATGAGTGTTGGTTTTTAACATACCCCTACATTTTTCAGCTGTGTCTTTCTGGTGGTTTAGTTAGCTTAGTCAATTAGCTAAGCACTTCCGCATTAAAAATGTAAAAGGCTGAACAAACGGCAGCGCACATAACAAAACACTATAACAAACAGCAATAATCCATTGCCTTTCAAAATCACGCCAACAGCAATTTATGTCTTCAAAAGACAAAGATAAATGAACATAAATTAAATATGCCTCATCTGTGAGAGGAATGACCGTTTGTGCCGCAACAAATGAATGTGAAGACTATGGGTGACATGTATGAATTCTGGCATTGATAGACCAGTTCTAAATCGTTTTAAGGTAGTATAGACTGTGGCAGAACGTATGTACCTGTTCTTCTGCAGGTCATACATACAGGCGCAGTCTAGTGCCAATACGGCAGCTCAGGCTCTGGCAGAGCCCCTTTAACTTGGTCTTGCTGTTCTGTACCTAGATTTGGCTTCAAAGAATTATAAATGTGTCTACTTCTACTAATGTGGTGCAACGCCCTCAGAATGCCCCAAAACTTTGGTGTGCCAACGTTTGGAGTACGCCTGTTCTTACATCTATAGAACTGGTCTTCTACTGCTTTATGAGGCCAGAATTCTGGCACAGCACCGTTTACACATGTCACCCTATGTGTAGGCTGGATGTATAGGCTTGGTCGCTTCCATTATTTTACCAGATTTTTAAAGGCCTTCTTTATGAAAACTGTAAGACGGCCTTTACTGCCCATAGCAACCAATAAGAGCTCAGCTTTTATGTTTTAGCTTTCATTTTTCTAGAACTGTATAAGACATGACGCTGACCTCTGATTGGTTGCGTTGCGCAGCAAAGGCAGTCTTAGGGCATGTTCACACAGCGTATTTTAGCACGTATCTTATGCCAAAATTTGCGCAAAACAATGTTATAAACACGGCTCATAGACTGCTATGTAAAATACGCACCGTCGTTCACACGATGCATGTTTACTCATTTTTTTTTGCACGTACTGTACTGATGTCAATTCTTTCAGGTGTATGAAATAATAAAGCATGGGGGGGCAAATCTGTCTGACTTGCAAGCACCTGATTTCAACAACGCAACAAATTAATTTAGGGGGGGCGCACAAAAAAAACCGAAAAATTTTGGGCGAAGGTAAACGTCCCGGCTTTCGAAATGAGGCTAATGGGGTTGAAATTTTCTGAAAACTTCAAAAATCAGAAATTTTGTTTTTTTCAGGGAAAAAATTTTACTAATTTGAAAAAAAAAATTTTTTTAAAAAAAATTGCTTTTGGACGTACTAAATTTTTCCTTAAATTACCTAACGGCTAGAGTACAATGATACTTCATGTAGACAGGTAAATAAGTCATCGTTCTCCCATCCTTTGGGGTTTAAAGGGTTTTTTATAGGAGGGTTTCAATACGGGAAAATTTGTTGGTATATTAACAGCGCCCCTTTAAAAGAATTGGCAAATATTTTCGTTTAGTAACTTTTTTTAAAAAAAGTGCCCAAAAAAAAGAGTTTCCCATATGCAAGATAGTTTCTTTGAAAAAAAAAAGTGATATTTTGGTCTCCTGCAGGGTTACATTGGTGATTTTTAGTGGGAAGGAAGGGCCCAATAGGGGGCCATGTCAGGATGTTTTAATTTAATCAATTGCAAGGGAATTTTGCAAAAAGTTTTTTTTGGGAGTGTTTCTTGGTATACTTTTACGAGAAACAATGTGTAAATCGGGAAGCACCCCCGGGTTTTGGGAAATTTTTTTCGGGGGGGTGCCAAATTCCCGGGGGACTGCCCTCCCCACCTCTTTTTAAATTTTTCCCCCCCCACCCCCCAAATAAGAACCACCTTCCACTCTCCAGGTATAAGTATGCAAGGAAATATTGTTTCATTGAACTAGAGAAGCTATTAAAGGGAAAAAATGGGTTTTTTTACCCCACTGTTAAAATAGTTTTTCAGTTCGTCAGGCAAGGGAGCTAATCCCATGATAAATAATTCTCCCACTAGTTTTTATATAGTTTTTTAAGGCAAAAAAAAAAAAAAAAAAAAAGGGACAATTGTTCCATCTAGTTCACCCTGTTGGGGCAAGGTGTTGATCCGGGAAGGAAAAACCCCCCAAAATGGGGTAGAAGCCAATTGCCTCATTTTGGGAAAAAAAATTTCCCTTCCTGACCCCAATTGGAATAAAAAAAATTCCTGGATCAATAAACCCTCCCCTGAATCCTATTTCACTAAAATTTTTTTTATTATTAGGCCCAAAATTTCATAAAAACCCCTTTTTTTGAACTCGGTTTTTGTTTAAACCAGGGCCCAGCCCCTCTGGCAGAGAATTCCCCGGGTCTCATGCTCTCACAGTAAAAAAAACCTTTCTTGTTTTTTGTAGAATTTTGTTCCTCAAGACGTAAAGGATGCCCCCTTTGGGTTCTAGAAAAGCCTGTGTTTTAAATAAATCTTGGGAGAGATCTTTTTATTGACCTTTTTTGTTTTAAACATATTTATTATTTTTCCCCCGAAGCCTTTTTTTTCTCTAACTAAAAACCCAAAATCTTGCCAATCTTTTGGTACTGTGTCCACCCAGTCCTTTTATTATTTTTTTTTGGCCCGCCTTTGTCCCTGTTCAAGCTCTAAAATGTCTTTCCTGTGAAATGGTCCCCAAAAACTGAAAACATTATTCCATGTGTGGTCAAACCAAAATTGAATTTTTAAATTGGGATTTTTAATGTTTTCATCATGTGCATCAGGGCCCCTTTTTTAAATGCCCCCCATGATCCTATTTGTTTGGCGGGCTGCCCCTTGACACTGGCTGCTACAATTAAGTTTACTTTTTCCACCAGGTTTCCCAAGTCCCTTTTCCATGCCCTTTTTTCCCCAAAGTTTTTTTTCTTTAAAACATGAAAATCTTGAAATGGATTTCTCTTCCCTTGTGCAAAACCTTGCTTTTTCAGTTTTTAAAACCTCATCTGCCTTTTCCCCTTTGCCCGGGGCCCCCAAACTTATCAGACCCCTTTGAAAAAACCAATTATCCTCTTTGTGTTGATTACTTTACAGGGGTTAGTATCTTTCTGAAAAAGATCGTTTTTTAAATGTGTATTCCCTTTTGTGAAAAGTTTTCATTTATAAAAATTTTAAAAGGGGTTTTTTTGGGGGCCCAATTTAGGACCCTTGTGGTCCCCCCACTGAAAACAGCGACCCAGTTGAGTATGTACCGTTTAATTACTACCCTTTGTTTTCTATCAGTGGGGCCAGTTACTTACCCCCTTCCCAAAACCATTTTCCCCGCCCAAACCCATTTCATTTTATTTACCAATCTTTTATGTGGCACCGTATCAAATGCTTTAGAAAAATTTCTGGGTTTTTATGTTTTCCAGTCCCTCACCCGATCCAGTTAGCAAGACTTCCTCAAGAAGCTGATGAGATTAGTCTTGGACAGGACCGTTTTTCTTAAAAACCCCTGTTTGGTAACGGCGTTTTAAATTTTATTTTCAGTGGGGATACCCCAGGATAGATTTTCTGAAAAAACCTTCAAACATTTTCCTAAAACAGGGGTTTTAAGTTACTGGGTTTATAGTTCCCTGGATCTTTTTTTTGCCCCTTTTTTGAATATTGGACCACATTTGTTGCCCCCAAATCCTTTGGGCATACCCCGTTATTGACGTCCAGGGTTTATTAGAATAGGGGCCTATCTTTTTAAAATCATTAACTCTCTTAGGGCCTTGGGGTTATGCCATTGGCCCTGGGGTTTTGTTATTTTAATCTTCCTAAGAGGGAGCTGCACTTTTCCGGGGTTTAAGACAAAAAAATTTTTAAAAGTTGGAGTTTACCCATCTCTTGTTAAAACAGGAGGGTCATCCCCCTCGGAAAATTTTCATTTAGAGAAAAAAGTGTTTAATACGTTTGCTTTTTTTTTCATCGCCCTCAAATGTTTTCTCCATCAGTATTTTTAAAAGGGGCCCAAAACATTTTCCGTTTTAATTTTTTTACTATTTATATAGTTAAAAAAAAATTTTTTTGGGGGTTTGTTTTACTTTCTATAGCAATTTTGTTTTTTTCCCTTCCCCCCAGGTTTGCTTCCTTTATCCCTTTTTTTACACAAATTTTTTTTTTTTCCCTATAGCTTCTTAGTGCCTTTTTCCCCTTTCCCCCCTGTTTTTGTAGGTGAAAACGCTTTTTTTTGTTTATTGCCTCTTTTTTTTCCCTGGTTTATCCCCTTTTGGGGTTTTTCCGTTTTAATTTTTTTATTTCCATAAGGTTTTGTACCTCTCACAGTGGTTGCCTTGGATGTTTTTAAAAAAATCCCCTTTAGGTTTTTTGTTTGCCTTTTTTAAACACATTGTCCCCGTCAATACGGTTTTTTGGGCTCCCCTAAGCAGGGAAAAAAATTTGCCTTCCTAAAATTTTAGTGTTTTGTTGGTCCTGGCAAAAAAAATCTTTTGAAAGGGTTTTTTTGGAATTTATTATTTTTGGTCACTTATTCCCTAGGTGCCCCTCAACCGGGAAATTTGGGTTTCCCCTGTCGGTTTTTTTTGTTAAATATTTGGGTTTTAGAAGGGCCTTTCCTTAGGCCGGGGTTGTGCACCATTTGGCAAAGGGAAAATTTTATTAGTTTTGACAAAAACCCGTTTCCCTTTTTTAGAGCTACAAGCTTCAGATTTCCCCCAAATTTATTTTTGGATAGTTTAAAAGGGCCCCTTTAAAAATTACCCCATTCTTATTAGGGCCTCATCAAATTTTCCTGAGGAGTTTCACTTCCCTGGGTTTGGGTTTTTTTGGGGGGTTATAGCAGACCCTATTAGTATTAATTGTTTTTGTTAACCCCATGTTTTATTTAAACCCTAATTTATTCCCATGTTTATTACCCGTACCATAAATTTTCCCGCAGTGTTGGCTTCAGGGCAGGATTTTCATAGAGGGCAGACACCTCCCCCTTTCCCGGGCTTTCGATCCTTTCTAAATAGACTGTAACCCGCAAGTTAAAAACCCCCCCAGGCGTTTGGGTTGTCCAGCCAAGTCTCGTTATCCCCCCCAAGTCATTTTTTTTCAGCTATTAATTCTTCTAGTTCATTAATTTTTGTTGGTCAGGCTCCCGCATTGGTAAACATGCAAATTTTTAGGGTTTTTTTCAGGGTTTTTTTTCCTTTCTCCCCGAAACTTTTTATTAAAGCAAACCCCCCCCCCCTCCCCCCCTGTTTTTTTTTTTCTAAAACCCCGCTCTTATCTTCCTATTTGGGGATGCATATGTATTGTTTCCCTCCCCCCCAGTCCCTAGTTTAAAAATTCTCCAACTTCCTGGCCATTTGTCCCCCCAATTTTCAGCTGCACCCTCCCTTTAGGGTTTCGCCCTTTCCCCGCATGGGGTCTGTAGCCAAAAACAGAAAAAAAGCCCCGTTCTCCCAAAAACCCAAATCCCCCAAACCTACACCAATTTTTTTAGCCAAATTATTACTTCTCAATCTCCCTCTGACTCTTGGTGTTTTTGGTGGAAAAGGTTTATTTCTGAAAAAAATTTTCCTTGGAGGTCCCTTTCCCTGGCTTTTGGCCTTTTGTCCCCGAAATTTTTTTAAGGGGAAAATCCACCTACCTTTAAAATTTGTCTTTTGGGGCCAAAGTGGCCATGACGGGTGGGTTCTCCCCGCCCCACCAGCAATCTGTCAAAACCCATCCTGATATTTTCGAAACCCCGGGCCCCCGGTAAAAAACCATGTTCGACGATCCCGGTCTTTTGGGCAGATTGCCTGTCTTTTTGCCCCCAATAATTGAGGGCCCCAACTACTAGCACCTGTCTAGCCTGACCTGCACTCCTTTCCCCATCTTACTGGGGCGGGCAGGGGTAGTGTTTGTGCGCAATGCTATTTTTGAAACCCCAAACCCCCCCAAACCGCCAATCTTGCAAATTTGTTGGGGTTTTTACCCGTTTAGGACTAGCCCCCCTGAAATTTCCCTTGCCCCTTTTTTCCCTTCTGTTACCCAAACTAGCTGCCTTATGTTCCCGCACCCCCTTTCTACCCCCCCCCAGTATCTACCCTGCGGTGATTGTCATTGGGCAGCCGGGGGTGGTTCCCCAAGGGTTTTTCAATGGATCTCAGTGTGCCACTTGCTCTTAGATCCAGGATCCGGGTTCTAAAGGGGGCAGTGGCACACATCTTGCACAGCGGTTTTCCCCTCGAATTTTTGCTCAAGGATGGTTTTCATTGCAAGGTTGTGCAGGACAAACCTTTTTCAAAAAAATGGAAACCCCCATGGGGGTTTTTACCCAAAAAAATTTTTTGACTTTAAAATTTTTAAAAAATAAGTTAAAACAATACTTTTCCCCCTTAAAATCTTTCCCAAAACTTTAAAGGGCCCCTTTAAATTTTAAATCCCACACTTAAAAGAAAAAAAACATTTTTAAAAAAAAACTCCGCAAGACTCGTTCACTGCTCAAAATGCCCCAGCTTTAAACCCTTTCCCCCCACTGCTGTTTGGGGTGTGTGCAAAACTTCCCTTTTGAAGCAAAAAAAAAAAAAATATTTAAAATTTTAAAATGTTTGTCTGTGGGCCAGGGGCTTGCTTGAAAAATTTGGCATTTGCTGGCAAACACATTTTCAGGGTGTGCATGTTTGGAAATAGATACACTTGTGCTTTAAATTTCATTATATGGGTAAATTGCTTGTGTTTGGGGAAGATCTGTCTGAAGCATTGCTGACAAATTCAGATTTTGATGTAATGATCACAATTTATCTAGAGCATTTCTGTACTTTTGTCCACTAAAAAAAAATTTTTCTGACATGTGCCAGGGGTGGGCAGAAAAAAAACTGATACTTACCTACCTGTCCCAGGTTCTCATTCCCGGCTTTATAGGGCTTGGCTCTGTTTTTAAATGTTTGAAGACAAGACTGTCTTTTCCCCCAGGCGAAAACCCCAAAAAAAGGGGGCGAATGCCAAAAGTTTTGGGGGGGGACAGGTAGGGGAAGGGTTTAAAGCTTCTTTATCTTTTCTTTTGCCCACTCTGGCTCCAATGTCATTTAAATTTTTTTTTCTTTTTTTAAAGGACAACCCCTTTTCAAGCATATTTATATCTGGGGTAAATAGATTGGTGGTCTTTTTTTTTGTGATCAGTTTAAATATTAAAATTTATGGTTTGGAAAAAAATATTTTCCCATTTTAAAAGTACATACATCATTCTGCACTACTCAATCAGACACTTGCATTGAGTTTTTTGGGGGTTTTTTTGCCAAACATTTCCGCACTTTTGCCACCGCTTTTGAAATGACTTGTCAATGAAAACCCCACCAGCCTGAATGATGTTACTACCACTTTCATTTTTATTTTATTTTGTTTTAAATTAATTTATGGTTTTAGCAGCTAAAAGGCTCATCTGCTCATGGGGGTTATTATTTTTCCTTGTGGAGACCACTAGTTGGTATAGGGAGCCCAGTAGGCAATGTTCCCTGGAAAGATTCATGTAAGAGCTTGGGGTTTGAATTTTTTTTTTTGTCCCCAAATTTTTTTTCATGCAAAAATTGACACAGAAGGCCAAAAAAAAAAGGTTTTTTCTAGTGCCAGCTATGCATGGTAGCTGCCTATAGGTGGTACTGTAGAGTTTTATCCCATCCGGAGGTGAGCCGCTTTGCATTTTAAAAAAAACAATAAAAAAAACTTTTTGGGGGAAAAAAAAAATGCTTCAAAACTTTTCTACGTCTAGGAAAAACCCTACGAACCCTGAATCCAGGTTGTTTTAAAGGGCCTTTTTCAACCAGGGGAGATGTCAATTTAAAAACCCCGTTGGAAGAGACCATTTTTCATTTTTGACTGAAGTATTCCTTTATTTCCAGCCCCACTAGGGCTGCTACAATGCTTTGTGTATGACAGGGGAGTAATGTTTCCTACTGAAGGCTGTGTTTTACCAAATGAACATTTGGGAAATTATGATGTTAAGAAAGACTTGAGGGAAAGTCATCTTATTAGTCCATTAAACAAAATCCAAGGAAACGGTTCTTTTGGAATAGGTCACATCTCTCTGCTTGAAAGCGTATTGTTATATGTCTGATGTACAGCACCATCTCTAGTTGGAATCAATCTATTTCAGTGAAATATATGCCACCTAGCACTAAATGGCAGCATAACTCAATCTGTCTTGGTTTTTCAGACTTGTGAATTGATGACCTCAGCCATGAGGTCGGTTTTGGTTATTTACAACATTAACACCAATTTATAACTCTCAGTTGTCCATCACTTAATGAAGTATAAATTACGATGTGACGCCGGGGTAATGAATAATTTTATTCTTGAACTTGTTTCTGTCTTTTAAACAGCGCATGCTTTTTTTTTCTTTTTTTTTTTAAAATTTATTTTAATTGACTCTGTGAATGAGCACACAGTGGTCTGATAGCATACAGTGAGTGATTCATACTGAACAGATGAAAGACTTTGCACACCAAGGAAATTTAATGAGACAATGTGGTTGGAATCATTTAATTGATTTGGTATTTCCTCTCTCTTCTCCTAAATGCCAAGGAAACATATCCAGATTTCTATACAAATGCTATGGCTTTCCAAGAATAACATCCATGCTTTCGTATTATGAGGTAATGGCATGTCAATTGAGTTAAATTTACTGTACCTTACTGTGCCTTTTGAGGTTGGAGAGAGCCTAAGGAGAAATGCTGTTATTTTATGGGATGGTCGTTCCAGTCAATTGGAAACAAAAATGTGATTGTGTGTTACAGGAAAAAAAAAAAATCAGCTGTACGCCCAACTCTTCATGTCATACTTGTTGCATTTTAGTCACTTTTATGTGAATTGTACAAAGAAACCCTTTATATGTACTTTTTCATGAATCTGTTTAAAGGTAAATGAATGAATTTTATATTTGGTGTAACTTAGCAGTTTAATGTAATGGCAATTTAAACTGATCTTGTCCCAGCCATGTAAGTTTTACTCCGAGACGCTGCAGTGTTGCAGGGTAAAACACCCAATGAATTAGGGCTTGGTATGGGGAGAGCTCTCATGGCCAAGAAAGTGAGTCCATTGTGTGGCTTCTTCCCAACCCTTCAGCTAAACAGACATCTTACCTATGTTTTGCTATAGAAAGAGAGCTGTTCATTTAGCTGAGGGGGTGAGGAAAAGTCGCACAATTGACTCCTCTTTCTTGTCCATGGTGGCTTCTCCCGTACTTGGCCCAACTTCACCATTTCAAGGTAAAACCCAGAGTTGGAACTAGGTAACTTGCATCTATTTCATGCTGCCCATTTAGGCAGCATCGAGTAGCTGACAGGTTCCCTTTTAATATTGTGCTATAAACTTGAAGCCATGTTAATGCTCATAATAATCAATAGTGCTGCACTTAAAATTTTGGTCAAATTCAACCCACATTTCAGTGATTTAATACAGGTCAGCCTGAATCAAAACCCCACAGCTACTTTTAGGGTTATACCAACTTTAACCATATGGTTAGGTTTGCATTAATCCTAACCCTGGGGTTCCTCAGATGTTTGCAAAATGCAATATGGAGGCATTTGTCTGCTTTGTAGAGGCTAGAAACCACAAGCACAATTTTTCACTTAGACTTTAATTGCCTTTGTATTTGGGATGTCCTGCACCTAAATGTTGTGAAAACTCGGCGGAACGGAATAGAAAGCTAAAAATTTATAAAAAAGGATTGTCTAGGCCAGGGGTGTCAAACCACAGCCCTCCAGCTGTTGGGAAACTACAACTCCCACCATGCTTTTGTATAATCTAGAACAGCGGGCATGATGGGAGTTGTAGTTTCCCATCAGCTGGAGGGCCGCAGTTTGACACCCCTGGTCTAGGCAATGCCTTTTTGGTCCTCCAGTGTAAAGAGAAGCTTATTGTTACTGCCCCCCACTGCTGAATGTTGGACCCATTATGGACCCATCTATTCTTTTACAGTATTTACCAAAAGACAGACAACGCTTTGCTATAAGAGGGCCATATGAATTGATTTCCATTTTGATTGTGAAAGTTTTAAAATTCTTGTTTTTCATTTTATACATTTAGTGTATATCTACGTAAAATGTAGTTGGGTTTTCTTTTGTTTATTTGAGGTTAATGCAGGATTTCTAGTTGTAAAATGAGCAAGACATTAAGGCAGAGAGAAGTCATATTGCTCCACTTTAGAAAACTTTGCATTGACTGAATCATATTGGTGTAACTAGGCAATATTAATCAAAATTGAGTCATATGTTAGGGCTCATGCAGGGTTGGACTTGCTCACGGGAGCAGGGGAAAACCCCTGATAATGGTGGACATAGTACTAATTTTAGAGAGAAAAGCAGGCACAAAGGTGAGGGTGCAGGAGTCATATGTAAAATGTGTTGTCATAGGGTGGGCCCCAAGAATCAACTGTATCCTCCGCTCCCAAGAATCAACTCCATTGTGAGTCCAAAGAGTCAGCGTGTGCCCCAGACACCGCAGTTCAGCACTGGGCTCATGCTCATTGGAGTCTATATGGCAGAGCTTGAAGCACATATGACACTTCAAAGATATTCTCTGTACATACAGAGTACAATGATTATTTCTTCTCTTGGACTCTGTAAGAATGAAGATCATATGTAGGAAATCGGGGGCATAGGGAGGTACAATAAATTGGTGCACCTCAAAGAAAGCATATTATGCAGCATGCGATAGTTAACACTAGTTTTCTGGCATTTTTTTTAGAGGCTTTTCTGTACGGCATGAAAAAGGCAGAAACAAAACAAATTTTAAAAATGTATAAATAAAAAAAGCACAAACGCATCTAGAAATTGCTTAAATACATTGTGACAAACATGAAAAAGTAAAAAACGTCTGATTTATGTCTTTTTGTTTCAAGTTTAGCTTTTGAAATGGATTGTGTTCCGGTTCCCCAATACGTTTTACCATATTCTTTCCAGTGTGGCTGTCTTCTTGGTTACAGGTAGTCTCACGTATTAGTATTTTGTCTTTTTTCCTCGTGATTGCCTTCTTTTTTATTTACTCTGCTAGTAATTGTTTTGGAGGGATCTTTCAAAGAAAACGAATAGTTGTAACTTGTTGTTATTGGGCCCGTAGATAAAACAAAAATTTGGTTGATTTGATGAGCTTTGCAGTACGCCCCAGTCTTTGAAAATCATGCAGTTGCTGCCTGGAAGTGTGTGTTTAGAGATTATGCTTCTTTGTGGTTACAATAAATTAAAAAATGTGTCCCCCCCTCGAGTTTCTGCGTGATGTATTCATTCTGAATCTTTAGGGGCGAAAATACCTAATTATGTTTATCAGTTGTCTATTAAAAATTTTTTTGTCTTTTTTTGGGGTTTTTCACAGCTGATTGTTATGAACGCAGGTGACTGCTATAAAGGTGCACTCCGCACCTGAATAAAAGAAAATGGCCTTAACTGCTTGCCTATATATCTTCCCCTCTCTACCCATTTACGTGCACTGTCGCATGTTTAAAATTTGGAGATATTTTTTCCTGTTGTTATAAATTCAAACATTAGACAGTACGGGGTCAAAATATATTTTGTTTTTATTTCAGGACACACCGATCAGTTTAAAAAACCTATGTTTTTTTAAACCCTTTTCATAGTTTTCATTTATTTTTTTTTCCATTTTAGTGTGTATGGAAGATATAGCATTCGGCAAAAACTCACACTTACGTAGTTTTACATGGTTTATAAGGCTGAAAAGAGACATACGTGCATTCCGTTCAGCCTATTGTGCCATAGTGTTGATCCAGAGGAGGGCATACACCACCCATAAATTGTGACCCAATTGTCCTCAATTTACTTAATTGGCATTGAATAAATCCCCCAGATAATGTCCCTTCTACGAATCTTAGTCTTTATGATTGTTTATTTTTTCGTCTAGAAAAGCATCCAGACTATTTTGAACTCTGTTGGTGAATTCCCCATGAAAGGTCCCCTAGCGAAAATTACAAAGTCTCATGCTTTACAGTAAAGATCCCTTTCTGTGTTTATGTGAAACTTTCTTTCCCCGAGACGTAGGGATTGCCCTTTTTTAGTACAGTCTGGGTATAAAAAAATCTTTAGAGGTTTTTTTATTACCTTTGATATGTTTAAAACATTTTGTCCCCCCCAAAAAATCTTTTCTTAAAAATAAAAATTTTTTTGGGATTTAGTCACCCAAATCCTTTTTTTACTTTCGTTGGCCTTTAACCTTTCAAGCTCTCCTGTCTTTCCTTTACACAAATTTAATGTGGGTCTGACCGTGGGGGTTTTTTAAAGGGAGAAAAAATGTTCTAGTGTGTATCTATGCCCCTTTCAATACACCCCATGATCCTATTTGCCTTTGCAGCTGCTGCCTGACACTGGCTGCTACAATTAAGTTTACTGTCCACCAGGATTCCCAAGTCCTTCTCCATATCACTGTTACCCAGTTTAACAAGTAATCATGGAATGGATTCTTCCTTCCCTTTTGCATTACCTTCCATTTATTCATGTTGAACCTCCATTTCTCTGCCCAGACCTCCAATTTATCCAGATCCCTTTGTAATAGTTCATTATCCTCTGCTGTCTTAATTACTTTACAGAGCTTAGTATCATTCACAGAGATTGATATTCTACTGTTCAATCCATGTGTAAGGTGTTAATGAATATATTAAAGAGAATAGGGCACAATACTGACCTCTGCAATACTCCACTAGTAACAGGGATCCAGTCTTAGTATGTACCATTAATCACCATTATTTTTTTTCTATCACACTGAGTCCATTACCCACTTGCAAACATTTTCCCCAAGTCTAAGCCTTCTCATTTTTTACTTGCCAACCTTTTATGTGGCACATTGTCAAATGCTTTAGAAAAATCTAGATATATGACATCCATTACCTCACTCTATCCAGTCTAGAACTGACCTTCTCATAGAAATTGAACCTTTATTACTCTGTCGGGTCTGTTAGTAAATATTAAGTCCAAAAGGGCCTTTCCTCTAGTCGGCTTCTACACCAGTTGGGAAAGGTAACTATCTTTTAGTTATTGTCAAAAACCGGTTTCCTTTATGAGAGCCACAGGTGTCAGTTTTCCAATTTATGACTGGGTAATTGAAGTCACCCATAATAACAACCTCATTGTGATTAACCGCCTCATCTATTTTTATGAGGAGTACAACTTCCATGGGTTCTGTTATATTTGGTAGCCTATAGCAGACCTCTAATAGAATTTTGTTATTATTACCCTCATGTATACCTCAAATGATTCCACTTGTTGATTTCCTGTATCTATATCTTTGTGTTGTGTTCGCTTCAGACAAGATTTTATATAAAGACCTACACCTCCTCCTTTCGATTTTTACACATCTCTTCTAAATAAACTGTAATTCTGTAAGTTAACTGCCCAGTCATAGCTCTCATCCAGCCCTGTCTGTTATCCTCACTATGTCATATTGTTCTTTAGCAATAAATTATTCTACTCCTTTATTTTGTTGATGAGACTCCTGACGTCAGTCAGCATACAGTTTAGAGGTTTTTTGTTTTTCAATCTTTTAACTCTGTCCTTATTAACTGTTACTACACCCCCTCCTTCTACTCCACCTCCTGACTTATTTCTAATTCACAGCTCTCTATCTTGCATGCTATATGTGTAATTTCCCTCCCCTCCAGTCCCTAGTTTAAATACTCCTCCAACTTCCTGGCCATTTTGTCCCCAAATACAGCTGCACCCTCCTCATTTAGGTGCAGTTCGTCCCTACCATAGAGTCTGTAGCCAAGACAGAAGTCAGCCCATTTTTCCTAAAACACAAATCCCTATTTCCTACACCAATTTTTGCTCCACTTATTCACCTCCCTAATCTCCTACTGCCTCTCTAGCGTGGCCCGTGGTATGGGTAGTGTTTCTGAAAATACTACCTTGCATTGATAAAGTCCTTGCATTGAGTTTTTGGCCTCAGTCCCTGAAATCGTTTTATGGACACTCCACTTAACTCAAACTTTGTCATTGGTGCCAATGTGGACCATGAAAGCTGGATTCTCACCTGGTGTTTGTGCAGATTTCCCTGTTTGTTCCCCTAATAATAAAGTCCCCAACTACCAACACCTATCTAGCTTGACCTGCACTCCTATTCCCCACCTTTCTGGAGCAGACAGGGGTAGTGTTTTGCTGCAGCAGCTCTATTTCTGAACTGCCATCCCCCTTATCTTCCAACCTTGCAAATTTGTTGGGGTGTACCAGATCAGAACTAGCCTCCCTGACACTTTTCCCTCTACCCTTCTTTCTGACTATCACCCAGCTAGCTGACTAATTTCCCTGCACCGCCATGCTGCCATCCTCCCCAGCACCTATCCCAGTGAGTGCTTGCTCAGTGACTCGCTTCCAAGTTGGCAATGGATGCTCCTTTAGATCCAGGATCTGGCCTTCTAAATCTACAGTGTGCACATACAATATTCGCCCTTCTAAGCCCACCAAATCTAAAGTCCCTCAGTCTTAAATCCCACACTTAAGACAGAAACACTCGCAAGCTCGCACACTCGCTCTTTCAATTCAGTTTTAAACCTTTTTTTCCCGCTGTTCTGGAGTGCTGCAGCAAACCAATCCTTCAGGGTCCAAGGCCCTGACATCATAGTTCTTATATGAAAAGGATATAAAAATGGGTTTTATGACACACAGATGTTTAGGAGAGTGACGCTCCTTATTATTTGCCACTAAAACCTCTAAAATACTACATACTTTTTTGCCCAATATGGCTCTGTTCATATATGCATGATTCTGAGCCTTCATTTCATAACTCAGCAGACGGACATGCCTTGAAAAACTTTTTCATAGATTGTATACCATTATGCTTGCTTAAATAAAATATTTGGTATTATAACCGTTTTTCTCTGGATTATTTAAATAGATATATATATATATATTATATATATATATATATATATATATATATATATATATATATATATATATATATATATATATATATATATATATTCTGGGGTTGATCAGAAGTATACAGTTATTTTTGGGCTTTATTGGTGACATATTTGCTTGTTATGTATACTCTCTACCTACTTTTTTGCCTATTATGTGAACTCTTTACCTACTTATGTACCACTTGTATATATGCTGTGAGTGTGCTGCTACAGTGGTATTTAATGTGCAGAAATATTTCTATGTACAATCTCCCTCTTCACTGTTACCTGTAGGCTTTCAGCTAGTTGTATTTTTGTCTACATTTAAACACCGTGCTCAAATGTCGCTGTACTAGTGTTGTATATTGAACATATAATGGAAGTCTCAGAGTTCACACGAACAGTTATAAAAATTTAATACGAGACCCATATTGTGAACAGCTAATGACCCAAGGTAAACTGAATCCAGCTCTGCTAA
The DNA here is from genome assembly GCA_025379985.1 of Phyllomedusa bahiana. Taxonomy (NCBI): domain Eukaryota; kingdom Metazoa; phylum Chordata; class Amphibia; order Anura; family Hylidae; genus Phyllomedusa; species Phyllomedusa bahiana. Next base: position 28,125 of record JAODAL010021306.1, on the reverse strand, counting down.
TAGCGGCAGCGCTGTTCTACATAGTTATTAGAGTCTTATAAATCATATGGTGTCCTTAAGACACCTTGCTGTCGTCTGAATCTTACCGCCTCTTGAATTCCCGGTTTTCCTGTGTATTCCTTCTGATTTGCAGGACACATTGATAAAGACATAGAATAGTACTCAATGATGGGTCGTCAGCTTTTCTATTTTCAGCTTGCCACCCCTGTATCACTAGGGTTTAATGGAAAAGTCCTCATGACTGTTACTTTGAACAAGCTGCATTTGCCCTTTTTAAATGCTAAAAGTGCAACGTTGTAAGTAGAATTTGACCAGATCTTTACACATGAATCAGCATTTACCTTTCTTGAGAAGAGGTTTTGAATGTTCTATTTTCATAGAAGAAGAGTGTGACGAGTCTATAGCATATTAAGACTGCCATATTCCTGACATTTGTCATTTTAGAACAGGTGTGTTCTCTCGGGAAAGTGTGTGCCGGGGTCAGCAGGATTAACTGCACTTTCCATATGCTAATCCTGATAGGGCTGTCTCTTTCCTGCTAGAGCCTGGAGTATATGAAACTGACTGCAGATATCTCTATTTCTCCAATATACAATCTTTAGAGACGAGAGGTGGTCATAAAAGGACAGTAAGCAAGAACTCGCTCACCCATGATACATTTATAACGCACTAGGTGATTCATTCATGTGTAAGCTTTTAGTAGAAAATATTTTTTTTGTAACAAAATGAAAAAAAGTAATATAAATGTATAAACTAAATATATCACTCAATATGACATTGTGTAATAAATTGCCACCATTAAAGCCGCACAGCAGACTCTTCTACAACACAGACTAATCTTTAAACCAGGTAAACCCTACCGACCACGAGCCAATCTCACACAGATTCATAGCATAGTCGTTATTACAGGGGTATTCCTACGTATAAACCCTTAACATTACTGGTCCGCTCCTTGTCCTCTGCATACATTTCTATGGGGAGTTATAAATATGGCCGACTGATTGTGCTTGGCTATATTTTGTAATTCCTATAGAAGTGACTTGAGAGGAACGCCGCAAGTGCCGTTCTCCTCATTCTGTAATACGGCCATCTCGTAACTAGATGCGAGACGACCTGTAAGGATCAAGGTACTTTATGGGAACACCCCTTTAAGGGAACATTTTAACTGGTTTATGCTGCCCATATTATGACTGGCAGGATGGAATAGCTTCCAGTTTCCTGGTTCCCGTGATGTGTGTTTTACCCTGAAACATTACAACTTTTCAGGATAAAATACTTGGTGAAGCGTGGTTGAGTACAGGGAAGCCTTAAGCTGCACGGGGGAGAGATTAGTCTGATGTGTGGTTTCTACCCACCGCCTCAGCTTACCCTCTAGATCTCTCCCATGTTAGCCCATAGTGAGACATCTGTAAATTAAGCTAGGGGAACAGGGAGAAGAGTCTGATGTGCATTAACTTCTTCGGCGGCAATGGCTTTTCCTTGTTTCCAGCTGTACCTGGTATTTTACCTTAAAACACATTAGTATCAATGGAACCAAGAACCCTGCAGCTATTTCATGCTGCACATCATTTGGGAAATGTGAACCAGCTGACGGGTTCCCTTTAAGGCTATATCTACACAGCACAGAAAAACGACTGAAAAGATGTCCCATTGGCTGATTAGAAATTAAGTGTTAACGAGCAGTTGGACAGGTGTACCTAATAAAGTGGCCGGTGAGGGTATAAACGCTTTATCAAATATGCTTTATTAGGAAAATCAAAGAATTTCACCTGTAATTCTGTTTTTTTTTAAAAAAAGCGCTGGCCCTTTAGGATGGCACTATAGTCGGGCCAAGTTGGCACATGATAGGTTGATGTATGACTATTGTTGACAGTTGTATCAAATCTCCTGCTTCTGAGCTGGGAGAGCCCACTGTGCAGGGGGGAGCCTGTAAGTCTACATCATGTGCACACCAGCAGCAGTGTAATATACACTCACCGGCCACTTTATTAGGTACACCTGTCCAACTGCTCGTTAACACTTAATTTCTAATCAGCCAATTACATGGCGGCAACTCAGTGCATTTAGGCATGTAGACATGGTCAAGACAATCTCCTGCGGTTCAAACCGAGCATCAGTATGGGGAAGAAAGGTGATTTGAGTGCCTTTGAACGTGGCATGGTTGTTGGTGCAGAAGGGCTGGTCTGAGTATTTCAGAAACTGCTGATCTCCTGGGATTTTCACGCACAACCATCTCTAGGGTTTACAGACAATGGTCCGAAAAAGAAAAAACATCCAGCGAGCGGCAGTCCTGTGGGCGGAAATGCCTTGTTGATGCCAGAGGTCAAAGGAGAATGGGCAGACTGGTTCGAGCTGATAGAAAGGCAACAGTGACTCAATAGCCACCCCGTTACAACCAAGTAGGCAGAAGAGCATCTCTGAACGCACAGTACGGCGAACTTTGAGGCAGATGGGCTACAGCAGCAGAACGACCACACAGGTGCCACTCCTTTCAGCTAAGAACAGGAAACTGAGGCTCCAATTTGCCCAAGTTCATCGAAATTGGACAGTAGAAGATTGGAAAAACGTTGCCTGGTCTGACGAGTCTCGATTTCTGCTGCGACATTCGGATGGTAGGGTCAGAATTTGGCGTCAACAACATGAAAGCATGGATCCATCCTGCCTTGTATCAACGGTTCAGGCTGGTGGTGGTGGTGTCATGGTGTGGGGAATATTTTCTTGGCACTCTTTGGGCCCCTTGGTACCAATTGAGCATCGTTGCAACACCTTGTGGAATCTATGCCACAAAGAATTGAGGCAGTTCTGAAGGCAAAAGGGGGTCCAACCCGTTACTAGCATGGTGTACCTAATAAAGTGGCCGGTGAGTGTAGATGCCTGTGTTCTATGGATGAGGAGGCTGAAGCAACAGGTAAACTCTGTCACACTATGTCCTCAGTGTGCTGTGCCTGTTGTACTGTATGTAGTGAGAGACTCAGGTTAGCCTGTACAAGCATCTATGCCCTCAGCTCCCCCTGCACAATTAGTATCTCCCAACAGCTGCATCCAACACACGTCCAAATACGCAGCTAAGTTTTGGATCGGTTTAGGATCCGATTGCTGCAGCGTTTTTGGATCCAAAATCGTATCCCAACATACTGTGTGAACGGCCCCTTACAGTTAGACACTATTGATAAATGTGCCCCATTGTCTTTTAACTTCTAAGGATATGTTCACACAGCTTATTTTGGGGCGCATTTCGCAGCATACTGCGCTTAATACGCGGGGAAATCATAGAGAACTATATATTACACCTCCTCTCCACGCTCGTACAAGATAAGCGACATGTTGCTTATTCGCGGCGTGTCAGTGGGGCCGGCGGGCAGCCTGCTCCCCCGTGCCTTGGGAGTACGCGCTGATCAGTGCGAGTTCCTGAGACACACGATGTATTGCGGCGCGTACTGTACGTGCCACGAGACACAGTGTGAACGTAACCTAAGAACTGGTTCCTGCCATTAGGAACTTGTTCCATTGTTTTGTTACTAGCATTTAGGTCTTATGACTTTTGAGGAATGATTTTCTCTATACTTTCCTATGACTCTTGGCTAGTAGTAAAAAGTGCTGGCAGGCTGGGCAGATTATGGACAAATTGAGACTGTGTGTAACATCTAATTAAGGGTGCTACTCTGTAGACACACTCATTTCCATATGGTGGTCATACTGAGCATGTGTTCAGTGTAAAAATATCATGTCTAATAATAATTATCCCTGTCTTTGGCTGTTACATGACATCTTACTGAACGGATTTCATGTTTGCGAAGCCAAATAGAAGTGAAGGGCCTGCTGAAAAATATTTCATAAGGACACAATTAAACTCTCAATAAGTTGGAGAAGGTCCATTTCTGAGCAGTAATCATTGCCGCAGTGCTCAGCCAGGTCTGTAATGCTTTAATCAATAATTCACTTTATAAAAAAAACACACACACATACGCAGATAAAATAAGGTCAGCCTTTTCTATTGCAATGCTTACACCATTCATTGTGAAAGGAATCATGAAGAAAAAATGTGCAAATTGATGTGTGTGGGTTTGTATTCTATTTAAAGGGTTTTTTTTTTAGGAAAGAGAAATTGCTTAAAAGATCTGTTGATTTTTTATTTATTTGGAGAAATAAATCAAACCTAGTTCTTATTTCAAATGGATAGTAGTTATACCACCTACTGCCTTAAAGGGGTTTTGCCACTAAGTAAAATTGACGTGGGAAGTTTGTAAATTAAATAATAAAAATTTTCATCTTTATTAAAAGTTCTGGACCATTTTTGTCTTAGCTGCTCCTTTAGTGATCCATTGTTTACAGCTCGTCTCCATGGAATACGACCAGGGCTTTAAGCTTCTCACTCCTGGTCGCACATGCTCAGGCATTACCTCTCCTCTTGGGCAACTACCGAGTGTTTGAACACCAGATGCTGTCATTCTACCCCTGTCCTCTCTACTCCTCAGTAATTAGTCAAACAGTGCAAATAAATTAAAAAAGAAACCTCAGGTACCTGCATTGATTAAGAGAAATAAAATGCAAAGGTTTGGTTCCTGCAGGGATTTGAACCGAGGACCCTTGTGCCTGGAGGCAAACGTTTTACCTCTGAGCTAAACTATAACTACTCACAGACTTTTGCATAAACAGACGTTTATTTGACTAGAGAGAGGAAAGGAATGGTGATGTGATCCTGCTGGGGTCACATGATCTGCAATTCAAACAAATCGCACACGCCCGCTCCTGAGCACACAGCTGAAGAGCTGGATGCAGAAGGTATGAAATAAGATCGTGGCAAAACCCCTTTAAGGCATATTTTGCTTGTGTGGCATGATGTATAGCGAGCAGTGTGGAGTTTACTTTCTAAAGCTGCGTATTAATAAGTACAGAACAGCAAAGCCTAGAGCTGTAAAGTGGGCTGTAGGTATCTGCGTTCATTATAGGTGAAGACTTCAAATCAAGCGTATGGCAGGCCATTAGGAGGACTCTTCATGTGGGGAATGTGAGAAGGAACACGTGGTGCTGTACTACAGGGTTATTCCTCATATGAAGCATTGATGTGTAAGGCATGAGCTGCCAGTGTAACAGCTTTAACCGGGGACTCCCAGCGACTGTTGGAAGACCAAACACCTTTTAACCCACATTACAAGATCATGCACAGTGTGGAGTTGTCAGCATTTGAAACCTGTAATTAGTGGCATTAATTTTATGGGGACATACATGTCCCTGGGGCATGTTGTTTTGGGTTTCCCTGCTCCCAACTATCTTTTTATTGTCAACCCCTTCCCATTTTTTTGTGTATGTATATTTTTTTTGCATGTACTGCCTACATATTTTTTAATCACTACCGTTCAAAAGTTTGGGGTCACCCAGACAATTTTGTGTTTTTTGCTGAAACTCTGCTTTTTTTTTATCAAATGAGTTGCAAAATGATAGAAATATGTCCAGAATTTCAAGGTTAGAAATAATGATTTTTATTTGAAATAATTTTCTACTTCAAACTTTGCTTTCGTCAAAGAATTCTCCCTTTGCAGCAATTCCAGCATTGCAGAGCTTTGGCATTCTAGCTGTTAATTTGCTGAGGTAATCTGGAGAAATTTCCCCTCATGCTTCCAGAAGCCCCTCCCACAAGTTTGATTGGCTTGATGGGCACTTTTTGTGTACCATACGGTCAAGCTGCTCCCACAACAGCTCAATGGGGTTGAGATCTGGTGACTGCGCTGGCCACTCCATTACAGATAGAATCCCAGCTGCCTGCTTCTTCCCTAAATAGTTCTTGCATAATTTGGAGGTGTGCTTTTGGTCATTGTCCTATTGCAGGATGAAATTGGCTCCAATCAAGCGCTGTCCACAGGGTATGGCATGGCGTTGCAAAATGGAGTGATAGCCTTCCTTATTCAAAATCCCTTTTTACCTTGTACAAATCTCCCACTTTACCATCACCAAGGCAACCCCAGACCATCACATTACCTCCACCATGCTTGACAGATGGTGTCAGGCACTCTCCAGCATCTTTTCAGTTGTTCTGCGTCTCACAAATGTTGTTCTGTGTGATCCAAACCCCTTAAATTTCGTTTCTTCTGTCCATAACCCTTTTTTCCTATCTTCCTCTGTCCAATGTCTGTGTTCTTTAGCCCATATTAATCTTTTCCTTTTATCAGCCAGTCTCGGATATGGCTTTTTCTTTGCCACTCTACCCTGAAGGTCAGCATACAGTAGTCGCCTCGTCACTGTAGACGTTGACACTGGCGTTTTGTGGGTACTATTTAATGAAGCTGCCAGTTGAGGACCTGTGAGGCATTGATTTCTCAAACTAGAGACTCTCACGTACTTGTCTTGTTGCTCAGTTGTGCAGCAGGGCCTCCCACTTATCTTTCTACTCTGGCTAGAGCCCGTTTGTGCTCTCCTCTGAAGGGAGTAGTACACACCGTTGTAGGAAATCTTCCGTTTTTTGGCAATTTCTGACATGGAATAGCCTTCATCTCTCAGCACAAGAATAGACTGTCGAGTTTCACATGAAAGTTCTCTTTTTCTGGCCATTTTGCGAGTTTAATCAAACCAACAAATGTAATGCTCCAGATTTTCAACTATCTCAAAGGAAGGTCAGTTTTATAGCTTCTCTAATCAGCAAAACTGTTTTCAGCTGTGCAAACATACTTGCACAAGGGTTTTCAAGGGTGTTCAAAATATCCAATAGCTTTCTTACACAGTTAGCAAACACAATGTACCATTAGAAAACTGGAGTGATGGTTGTTGGAAATGGGCCTATATACACCTATGTAGATATTGCATTAACAACCAGACGTTTGCAGCTAGAATAGTCATTTACAACATTAACAATGTAAAGAGTGTTTTTCATTTTTTTTTTAGCTTTATTGAAAAAAACTGTGCTTTTCTAACAATTTTTTTTTTTTTTTTAAATTTGTGGTCCCAGACGTAAATGTGAAACCATACAAAAAAAACCCCTTTGGGTTTCCATTTTTCTGATCTGCCCCAGATTTGATTTGGGGCCCAGCGGGAAAATTGCTTTCGGGCCTTCTGGTTTAGCTTGCAAAAAAACCCCAAAATTTTTCCCTTTGGGCCCATGAAATGTGAAACCGGGGTATAGAGATGTGCTCAAACTATTTGGAATAAGAAACATTCGGGGGAATTTAAAAGGGTTTTTACAAATTAGCCCCCCAAAAAATGTTTTTAACGCAACACCAAAATTTTTCCACAGTGTGATTTTTTAAAAATCCACATGTAAATTCATATGTTGCATTAATATGAACATTTTGTCATAGGTTTTTTCCACTTTTGGTAAAAGTTTAAAATGCACTAATTTCCCTTTATTTTTTCACCCTTTTAATGTTTTTTTCCCAAAGCCCTTTTGCATTTTCACTGTTGGAGGAAATCTTTTAAACCCCAAATACGCCCAAATTTTTCATGTGTATAAATTTAAAAAATTTAACCCCTTGAATTTTAAAAAATTTTCATGGGGGTCGGAAGGAGACCTTATTTAGACCTGTATTTTTTCAGACTTTTTTTGGTTTTTTTTTTTTTTTTTGGCCCAGATGGGGGGCCCCTCTTGGTTCCAGGGGGAATGAACTATCCCATCTCTATGGCAAATTAAATAAAAATTTTCAATTATCTAAAAAGGGTTTGGCTGTACTAAATAAGAGAGCATGGGTACCAGTGATAAACTGTGTCCAGTGCCTGTTTCTGAGATTTTGACTTCAAAAGGCTGCTGTGCCCTTTAAAAAATTCACTTAGGCTGGGAAAAAATCGCCCTGTTCATTGTTTGCCTATGTATGTATCTTTTTTAATAACTATACTCCCAAATTAAAAATGTTTTTGGACACCTCAATTATTCCAGTTTTTATTGATTTTACACACTTTAATGTCTCAAATGTACTTTGATGAAGAAATAATTGAGTTAAAATGACTAAAAATCATGAATTGACTTGGTGTTAACAAATTCTACCTTCTACAATCCTTGCATTCAGATATTGTTAAACGGCAGGGGCGTTACTAGGGTCCTAAAACATCAGGGGCACGGGCCCTTTGAGCTACATTTTTTACACCAGGGCTAAGTCCACACAGCATTTTTCATGACACATTGTAAATTGTGGCATGCACTTTTTTGAATAAAAAAAACAACCTGTCAGCAGTACACTGTATAATGAAGTTAACAAGCTATAGACTATTAGGCATTCCAGAATAGACAGATGTTGCTATTTGGAGGGTGAGGTATGGCGGTGGACAGTTGCTGCCTATAGGGTTTTGTTTTTATATAATTGATGTACATGAAGGTATTATGGTATAGTGTTATACTTTGGAAATTGTTCTCTCATTAGCACTGATTATGTAAATGTAGTTTATGGAGGGGGTGTGGTGTTGGGTGAAAATTGAAAACTTGTTCTAATGATTGCACTTTACATTGTGTTTTTTTTTCTGTGTGTCCAGTAAAAATTTATTTGGTTAAAAAAAAGTCTATGGAAGTGACAGCGGAGTACAGCTTTGGATATAGGGAACCCTGCTTAAACGGTAGGTAGGGTCCCAGCAGAAGGACCCCCAGCAATCGGGCATTTATCCCCGATCCTGTGGATAGGTGATTAATGTCTTGAGTGGCACAATCCCTTTAAAGAGAAATAATAAGTATATTACAATATAACACGCACCAGAAAGGCACTTATGTTTAAGTGGAGGAAAATAGGAAAAAGATTTTTAGAAATAGTGATGGCTAAAGTGTACTTTTTATTGATACCATTTTGAAATAGATGCAACTTTTTGATCACTTTTTATTTTAATTTTTTGGGGACATGAAATGGCCAAAAAAACACACTTTTGGCACTTGGAATTTTTTTCTTCTTCTATCGTGTTCAGCGTACGGGATAAATGATGTTATATTTTCATGGACCGGACGTTGCGAATGCTGGGATATGTGTAACTTTTTATTTTTTTTATATATTGATGGAGCCATGTAAATGCTTATTTCTTGCGGGAAGAGCTGAAATTTTCATTGGTATTATATTGGGGTACATATGCATTTTTGAAAACTTTTTATTCCAGATTTTGGGCGGCAAACTCTGGTAGTTATTGTTTTATTTTATTTTTTTTACAGCGCTCACTGTGGGTCATAAATACGATTACAGCGACACCCAATTTATATCGTTTTTTTTTAATGTTGTAGTAATGTTACACAAAAAAAAATAAAAAGAAATGTTCTCCATTGTTAAATTCTGATAGCCATAACTTTTATTTTTATGTTGACAAACCTTAGGGCTTTATTTGTGGGATTAGTTGTTTTTTTTTTGTTGGTACCTTTCTGGGTTTCATATGACTTATTGCAACGGAATAAACAAAAATATAATATCTGCATTTTTTTTTTATTTTTGTTGCAGTGTTCATAGAGAGGGATATATTTATTTTTTTCTACAATTGTTTCAATGACAAGCATTTGAAATGGGGAAAGGTTTGTGTGTGTTTTTTTTCTTTACTTAATATGCTTTTTTTTTAAAAAAAAAAAAATTAAATTGTACCATTATGGACTCAGTGACTGTTGTGGATGACACCTGCACAGGGATCATATATACACAAATGTAACACACTGATGGGTATTTTACATGTGCATGTACTGTCCTTGTGAGGTGATATATATATATATATACACACACTACATCTGTATTAACACCTTCCCAAAAGGTTGTCCCGGTATTTCCGAATTGCATGTCATTAACCTCAGTAGTATTAAATGGGATCCTGGAACGCGTGGGCTCACGAAACGATCCTGCAAGATCAGCATAAGAAGTCAGCTGTATATTACAGCTGACACCCAGCGCCGTCGGAAGCAAACAGAGTTTGCTCCGCTCACCGCCGATTAACTCATTAGCTTCCACAGCCGACTATGGGAAAAAGGGAGGCAGTGGAAGGGGTCCTCTCCACCCTCGGGAAACACTACGCTGCGATCACGGGCTCTGATGGCTTCCCTGAGAGCCTGGAAGCCTTTTTTAGGGCTTGTCCCCCCTGCAAGGGTTTTCAATCGGTTTTATAGACTGTTTTCGGGATTGAAAACAATCTGTAAACCGATGGTCAACCTTTCACATTGATTTAAATAGAAAATCAGTCCACACTGCGTGGATTTCCCGCTGGACATTTTTTGACACCACCGACGTTCCTAAAAACTTCGAATCCATTTTTCCGCCTGGATTCTGGGCAGAACATGAACATGTGGGTGTGAAGGGGGGCGACTTGAGTCCGCAAACCACGGACAAAAGCTGTTCCCCAAAACCTGAAAGATGAGGAGGAGTGGGCCAAAGTCCCTTCTGCAGTGTGTGCAACCTTAATCAAGAACTACAGAAAATGTCTGAGCTTTGTAATTGTAAAGAAAGGTTTCTGTACCAAATATTAAGTTCTGTTTTAATTATTTAAAAATCATACAATGTGATTTTCTGGATTTTTGTTTTAGATTCTCTCTCACAGTTGAAGTGTACCTATGATAAAAATTACAGACCTCTCCATTCTTTGTTGGCGGAAAAACTTGCAAAATTGCCAGTGTATCAGATACTTATTTTTTTGATGTAGTTACGACTGTAAAAGTAAATGACGTCAATTCTTGAGGCGTTTTCCGCTTGTAAAATTCCCATAGTCAATAATGGGGATTGTTTTGAAAAATCCTCACTTAAAACACTACACCTCTAATCAGTTGTTGTCTTTTTAATCTGATTTTGAAGCGTAAATTTATACTTCAGAAAAAGCCGTGTGAGCATAGGCTTACAGTGACATGAGTGCAGGAAGTTTGTAAACTATAGTGCACAAGACTACAGAGCGAAGGTTAAAATGATCATTAACTTAGATAAATAAGCTGAAGTGCTAGAGATGCCTCAGCAGGGATTGAATGACCATGGTCAGACAGCAGCTTGGAGCAATAAGAGAGGAGAGAAAGCAGAAAGAGGATGTCCGCAAAGAAGAGAAAATTGTGTACACTAGCACTGGATACTATCTCTATCTTCTGAACAATGCAATATCAGAATAGCAATGTATATGGTGACAGTCTTCATCTACCATTTCCTACATGTTAAAAGTTAATCATTATGGTGAGAAAAACCCTTTAAGACTCCCCACTCCCCCACAGCATTGTTCTCACAAATGTGCTGCACTTGTAGGTTGCTTTAGTTTTCATCCTTCTATCCAGTTCATCCCAAACTAGCTCAGTGGGGTTTAAGTCCGGAGACTGTGCAGGCCATTCCATTCCATGAAGCCCAACATGTTCTCTTTGTCATCTTAGGTATTTCAGATATAACCTAGAATTATTTATTGGATCCTTGTCGTATGTGAGAGGGTCTTTCATGATGCATCAAAATGCTGTGGTAACCTTTCTTGTCCGGTGCACCATTCACCTTGTGCAAGTTGCCAACTCTGGATCCAGCAAAAGAGCCCCAGCAAAGTGTCTCTTTCTTTTTTTCAGCACTGTTGAAGTGGAAATGGTATGCCTCTTTCCTGCATTATGCTGTGCTTGCAGATTTTGAGCTAAAGGGCGTCAGTCACGCAAACTGGTGTCATCTGATTTTGCAATGGGCTTGGTCAGCCAGACCTCTTCTTGTCAGTCTCCTCCAGCTTCTGTTGCCTTTATATGGCAGTCAGTACAATTTCTCTCAGGTCTCCGTTTTAAAGGGTTAGACTGTCTGTCTTCTTTTTAAAATACCTTTTACCTGCCATTGTGATAGAACTGTGCTCTGTCCTGGAGAACAAATCTGTTCAAATCTTGCCCTCGAGGGTTATAATGCAGTCTCTTCCAATACTGGGTTTGAAAGTGCTATCCAAACGTTAAGACATTGGTAGAAATTATTTGCATCCAGTTTGATTTCTGCGCTGGAAAGCAGCTGTCCTTGTTGCCTTCCTTGAGAAAAAAACATTTGTTTAAAATCAGAAATTCAGAGTATTTTTTTGCATTTCATGTTAAACTGATTCGTATTTTTGTTGTAGTTTAGAACCTTTAAATTATTTCATGCTATTTGCTGTACTGTTAATGTAAAAAAAAGAACTGTGAAGATTGAGGTTCTAAAACTTTTGAGCGGTAGTAAAAAATCAAAACTTGCCTTTGTGAAGAACTTATTCAACATACTGTGTATAATAAAACAAGAGCACAACCTGTGTGTTGCTTTTCAGTCTTGCATAATAAAACTATTCAACCCAATGAATGAGATCCTTTTTAAACTCAGTGCAGCATAATATTAGGACATATAACCTCAACATGTCATTTTTCTACCCAGGTGATTGCCCATAATGCTTCTTTTAGTCTTTTCCTTTATTACAGAGAGAGGCCATTCTTAATAGGCAATTAAACCACATTTCATTTCTCTATGACACAGAGGGTTGCAGTTTTCACTGCCTTGTATTTGTCTGTTCTTTCCATTCCATTGGAAAGTAACTCTTAATCATTTTGACATTCAATTAGTTATGATGACTGAATAATTAACATCGTAGTCGGGAAATGTATTGCCAAAATCTGCAAAGATAGAGAAAACTCTAGAGGAAAGTTTTTCTGTTCTCAAAGTCAAATTCTTTTCAATATACATGAAGTCTTTAAAGGATGCTTGCTACAATTGGTTCACAAGGTTGTGAAATATATTTTTATGCTGCTACGTATTAAGTAAGTTTTTGCAGTTTTGTTTTTCTTTGTTACCAGTTGTTATGATTGGCATGTTGATATATTGTGTCTGCAGATGGCAGATAACTGGCTAATTTCCAGCAACTTTCTGTGTTGTGATGCTCTACCTTGTCATTTATTTTGTCAACCTTTTTTGACCTAACACTGTAGAATAATTTAAAATGCGCGGACTATAAAGCCTAAAAAGAATCATCCTTATGGGCCCTAAGAGCACCCGCTCGTAATTGGAGTATTACAATTGCACATAGATGAGGCTGATAAAGGGTGCCAGTCATACGCAGGGCCGTTCCTAGGTTAAATTTTACTCAGGGCAAGGTGAAGAAATTTTGCCCCCCCTCCCATAACATAATGCACCACAATGCGACACATTGCATCACCATCAACCAAATCTAAAATATACAAAAAGCTTTACCACAATGTGCTATGTATAAAATGACAAAATAATAGTCATACAGTTGGCAAATAACACCGCTACACAAAACCAGAATCCCAGGCTAATAGTACCAATATCCTACTAAGACCACATATCACCAGCACATAGTGACGGAATAATACAAACGGACCATTACTGAATACAAACCATTATACTGCAACCTATATTACCCCCATACAGTGACCATACAGTATTGGATACCAGTTGCACTAAGGCTCTGCAGACATATAATCGATTACAGTAAAGTTACATCCAGGCACTTGCAGGAGACGTCTCTGAAGAGTTGTTTCTCTTCATCTGTACCAGACGCCATGACGTCTTTTCCCGGCCACAACTCTTCACTGTAAAATGTACAAAACAAGCATCTTAGACTCCTCCCTTTATTAGCACTTGTCTACCAATTCCTATCTCTATACCAATGCCCCATCTATAGCACCTCATATGGTAGCCATGTAGTAGCCCCTGTAGCCATGTTGTAGCCCATGTAGCCAGACAGTAGCCCCTGTAGCCATCTAGTAGCCCATGTAGCCAGACAGTAGCCCCTGTGGCCATGTAGTAGTCCCTGTGGCCATGTAGTAGCCCATGTAGCCAGGTAGATGCCCCTATAGTTAGGTAGTGACCCGTCTCACTATGTAGATGCCCCTATAGTCAGGTAGTTGTCCCTTATAGCCAGGTAGATGCCCCTATAGTCAGGTAGTAGTCCATTATAGCCAGGTAGATGCCCATATAGCCATATAGTAGTCCCTTATAGCCAGGTAGATGCCCATGTAGTCAGGTAGTGCCCTTGTAGCCAGGCAGTGCCACCTGGTAGCCAGGCAGTGCCCCCATGTAGCCAGGTAGCAGCTTTTGATGAAATAAAATAAAAATTACTCACCATGCCACGGTCCTCGCATCCAGGTCCGGGAGCTGCAGAGCAGTGTAAGCTGCATCACGCAGCTCCCAGAGAGCTCCTGGGCCGCGCAGAGGCTGCCGCCCCAGGAAATCCCAGCACCGCAGGGGGCGTGGTGAAAGCTGTGCACCCCCTGCGACGCTGATACAAGGGACAGGAACGATCAGTTCTTACTCCGCCCTGTACCAGCAGCTGCCCTGCGTGTGTGCTGGTGCTGAGCGACTGCGCAGCTGTGTTACAACGGCTGCGCAGAGTCCGAGGCCGATCCCCGGGCGGGCGAGGCAAGCGATGCCCCCCTCGGGTGAGCTGACCCTCGGCGCCCCGGGCGATCGCCTGCCTCGCCCGCCCCTAGGAACGGCCCTTGTCATACGGTTACATAGTGGTGCACCAGCCTGACATTCAACCAATTGTTTATGCTAATAATATTCAGCTGAGCGGGACTGAGTGTGTGTCCAACACAAAATACTGATACCCTCTGCTCTCCATTACCACATTAAAAGGAAATAGTACAATGTTTGAATATTAATACAATAATACATGTATTAAAAATGTTGCTCCTATTTCTTTGATGTAATAGTTCATTAGGCACCTGTCAACAAAAAAGTCATTCAGCCCACAGATAAGTTCATGGTAGTGGCTCTAGTGGGGTAACTGATTGGGCAAAACATTGGCTCAGTCATGTGACCCACTAAATAGATGTCCTGTGACCACATGGAACTATTTTGTGGGCTGTACCATTCTGTTAAGCAGACAGGAGGCTCCTGCTCTGTTATTTAAAAAAAAAAAAAAAAGGTGTGTTTAACAGAAAACTGTATGTTTTTTTATTCTACAAATAAGTTTGTAGCTCTCAATAAACTGGCCTCAGAGAGTGAGGGGGATGGGAGTGTTTTCACAGTTCTCCCCTTTCATTTCTATGGGAGTTCTGAATACGGCCAAGCACATGTGTTTCAGTACATTCGGTACTACCATAGACATTAATCGGGAAGAGCTGCGCGAGCATGGCCATCTATCTCCCTGTTCCTGTAGCAACAGGCAAGAATGGAATACAAAGTGTTTCCAAGCATTATACAAGAGATCAAGTAAGTTCCCCATAAAATAACTAACCCCTTTTTTTAATTAAAAAATGTTTATTTAAATAAAAAATAAAACAAAAACCTATAGGGTAATGCTGCAATTGTAAAGCTAGGATCACCCAGCATGGTAGCCAAGTGTAGATGAAATGTCATGGTCTGCCGGAGTGATCACTGTTTTACCAGTAGACTCGTGCAACTATTGGCAGCCAAGATTTTGCTTGCATGTAGCTGCAGACCACCCAGGCTAACAACCCATAGAATAACATTTTACATTTTTTACAAATAATAATGCACTTTTAAAAACAATGCTTAAAAAAACTGTGTGAAGGAAGCCTTAGAGACAGCCTTATGTTAATGACCTTGCATGGTTTAAACTGGTCTTATACAATGCGTTGCAAAAGTATTTGTACCCCTTGCACTGTTCCTTATTTTTAAATGTTACCACCACAAACTTAAATGTTTATTGATATTTTATGTGACAGAGAAACACAAAATAGCAAGTATTTGTGAAGTGTAATGAAAATGGTACATTTTTTCCGTAAATGCATTCAACCCCCTGTGCTCTGATACCTCTGAATAAAATCCAATGTGACCAATTGCCTTTTAGAAGTCACAGAATTAGTAAATACAGTACATCTGTATGTAATTTTTTTCTCCGTATAAAAAATGTTGTTTTGGGAAGGCCTCAGAGTTTTGTTAGAGAACATAAGTGAACAAACGGCATCATGAAAACAAAGGAAGACATCAGGCAACTCAGGGATAAAGTTGTGGCAAAGTGTATTGCAGGGTTAGGTTTTAAGAAGGATGACAAAGCTGCTAACCTACCAAAGCATGACCGTTCACCTAAATATACATCCTATACAAGGAGAGCACCAATTGGAAAAGCAGCCAAGAGGTCCAGGGTCACTCTGGAGTAGCTGCAGAAATCCACAGCTCATGTAAAAGAATCTGTACTCCACAAATCTGGCCTTTTTTAGAAGAAGAAAGCCCTTTTTGAAAGCAAACCATATGAAATTTCCATCTGCAGTTTGCAAAAAGCCATGGAGGGAACACAGCAAGCTTCAGCAGATACTGGGAAGCTGCTCAGAAAACCTGTTAGAGACGGGAAAAGACTTGGGATTGGGACGTAGGTTCACCTCCCAACCGAACGACCCCGAACATGCAGCCAAAGCTACAATGGCATAGCGCAAGTCGAACTATATTTATGAGGAAGAAGGTGCTTATTCATGTGTTAAAATGGTCCAGTCAAAACGCAGACCTAAATGCCATTGAGAACCTGTGACAGGACTTAAAAATTGCTGTTCACAAACGTTCGTCCAATCTGAGCTACAGCTATTTTGCAAAGAAAAATGGGCAAAACTTCCAGCCTCCTAGATGTGCTGGAAGAGACATACCCCAACAAACTTGCAGCTGCCATTGAAGGTAAAGGTGGACCAATGGAGCTGAATACATCTGCACGCCACACTTTTCAGTTCCTTAATTTGTAAAAGTTTGGAAAAGCATGTATTGTTTACTTTTTACTTCAGACAGTTTGTGTTGTTCCTTCACATAAAATATCAGTAAAATGCATTTGTTTGTGGCAGGAATGGTTAAAAATGTGGAACAGTTCAAGGGGCATGAATACTTTTGCAACTCGCTGTACACTAGACTTGCATTGACCGATATAGTGTGTAGGAAATTTTCAGCTGACGTTTGTTCGATTTTTTATTTTTTTTTGTCTGATTAATTTACCAGATCCTTTGTTCTCAATGGAGATGAGCTGCTGCCAGGAGAGTCTGGCAGTGATTCATTTACCTCACCCCATTAAAAACACATGGACACTCGGCTGGACTAAGGGTGCATGTGTATAAGGTATTCTATAGGAATAGGTCATTACTGATATTAACAATGACACCTGTTGCTGTACAAACTTTATTTAATCGGATCATCTTGCTACAGCGAACTGTCCGATGAGTTATGTTATACAACTTGTTATAAAATCCGACTGTCACACCTCGTCAGTCTGTAGATGAAAAGTAGTATTGCCATGATTTGCATGGCTCGGATCGTGTGTGGGAGATGCTTCACCCTGAAGTCTGTAGCCAGTTAAGAATTTCAATAATTCAGTTTAGGATCAGCATCCAGTGAAAGTGCCGAAGAGCTGAATCATTGCTGGGTTCAGAAATGTCTTGCTGAGATGTTACATTGCAACGCTCCTCGCATATGTAAATGATGCATTTGCAGAAGCATAAATCAGATTTATCCTTACAATAGATCACATAAACAGTTTTTATCAGCACAAATGAGTGTACATTTCTTTGAGGAGAAGGTATTTTATAACTCTCCTGATAACTCGTATCATCACAGATAGTTTTGAAATGGAAAAGTAAGAAAAGCGGTTTCTTATCGGAATCGGAGGTCCCTGAGGATAAAAGACAGTAGACTGTTTACTGACAGGTTTTTGAAGTATTACTGCTATTGTGAATTTAATTTACTTCTACTATGTGATCTAGTACCTTGTAGACAGAGACATTAAAAAAATACAAAGTCCTTAAAAAGAATTACTGAAAGCTTTTTTTTTTTTTTTCTTCAAATTAAGAAAGAAAACAGATTAATTAGCTGTATGGCAGAACCAATAGCTCTGCGCTGGCTATGGTTTCAAGGTCATTGTGTCTGTCTCTTGTGTTTTGCCCATACTGTGCTAGATCTGACTAGAGAAAGGACAGTTTTCAATAGGAAGCTACATATAACATCAGACGTTATCATTTTAGCTGGTCACAGGGGATGTATGTGGGAGGTTTTCCCCCTCTACCCACAACATATCTTTGTAGTGCCTAATGCTACCAGTCTTTTTGGACACATGCATGCATATCTTTGTAATGCTTAAAGGGGTTTTGCCACGATGTAATGTTGACGTTGGATGCTCCAAAATAGGTATTTAATCACTTTTCTAAATATATGTGATTACAAAAATTGCAGCCTGAGAGAGCTACAAGCTGCCTTACCTGCCCTTAGTTACTTAAAAGCTTCTATTAGATACGACCTGACAAGAGCTGCTGGCCAGTCTTGTGCAGAGAACACTGCTTATCTGATAAAAAAAGGGAGCTGAAGAAGCTTTCAAGGCACCGGGTAGAAATATGTTGTGTTTTGTATATAGAAATCCACTAGTTGTAGTGTGGATTATCTGAGTAGATCCCTGCTTTATCTGATGACAGAGAAAATGAAGAAGCTTTCAAGCTGCTGTGGAAAAAAGGTGTTGTCTTTTGTATAAAGAAACCACTAGTTGTAGTTTGATTATTTGAGTAAACATTTCACACGATCCCTTATGCACAGCACTGTGCTCTGGCTGTGTCTCTTGCTCTCTCAGCTCAGCTGGCTTGTTTACAATTGCTTCATAGCAGATAAGGCACATCCTGGCAAAACCACTTTAAGTTTTCCCACCTAAAAAGAATAGAGCAGTCTATAATTTTTATTGATGGAAAAAAAGGCAAAATCTAAAAGAAGTCTAGAAAATCACATTGTATAATGTTTAAATAATTAGTTTGCATATTATTGCATGAAATAAGTATTTGATCACCTACCAGCCAGCAACAATTTTCAGTGATTTTTAATATTCTGTATCGCTGTGTAGAGATTGTCACACGTCGTTCTCTGTCTCCAATGTGTACAATCTAGATTCCCTATGTCAAGCGCATATGTACTTACTAGAGAATTAACCTAGTAATATATGTGTAAGAAACCCCAAAAAATGATCGGAAGAACATCCAAATTTCATGCAGATCTTGTCCTTGGTCAGTTTTGATCTGCAGCCTTAAAACATTTTACAAAAAAAAAATCGGTGTAAATTATAGTAAAAATGTATATGCAAGAGCAGTGGCAGGTGAACCAAACTTATTAAGAGTGTGTGCCTCATAATAAATTTGTCACATCTTATTAAAACATATGAAATGTTAATCTCAAGTAATCTCCTACTACTTTTAATACTCATTATATTCTAGAACTGTCCTCCAGCAGGCAGAATAGCACAAGTACAAAGCCCTGCCTATGTAGGTTGAGCTCTACACACTATCGGTGGTAAATTTTGCACTCTTCAGTATAGAGCTGTACACTGGTCAAGGCCTAGATGTAGTCTGGTACTTTTAAATAATAATGTAAATAGGAAATCCCCATTCCTATTGGGCCTCTATGTGGCTATACAAGTTATCTATCTGCCCCGGTTCTGATGGATGGAACGGATTTCTTTTGCCATAAATGATAGTTTTGAACGGATTTTACGCCTACTCAAAAATGAATATTAATATTGGTTTGCAAATTAGAGTAAATGCAGGGACATATGAGTAATGGTTAGAGTTACAGTTTGTGTCAGAATAAGGAAAATTATACAGGGTGTTTGACTCACTATTGGTGACGAAACACCAAAGTTTTTCTTATAACTTTTAAAGTAATTGAAGTTATTATATAAACTTTTGGCCAAAAACTAATTAAATTTTGTTTTTTTAAATTTAGAGGAGGGGACTTTGGTTTAAGTCCTTCAGCAGCAATAACATTTTGGTGTTTCCCCCTTTCACGTTAGGGGTTGGCTGATCAATTATTGAAAGATTAAAACCCTTTTGTTACAAACAGATGTTGTGAAGTAACATAATTAATACTATTGATTTTTTATAACAGTTTGCTGTCCCCATAAAACATCAGTTTTAAAGGTTAGCCCCCCTGTTTTTTTTAAAATTTTTTTTTTACGGAAAGAGGTGGAATTTTTTAAAACTGGGGTTTTAGGAACATTTAGCCTTTCCTTTTGTTTTAAACATAGACCTTTGGAAAACTAAAAAAGGGTTTAAAAGGGGAAACCCGGATAGCCGGGGGGGGGGGGGGGGGAGGGGGGAGAGGGGAACTGACCCCTAATTTCAACTTAGAGCGGGCGAAAGAAAAATGAGACAATCCTTAAGCCCCAGATACCTGTCCCTCTGACTGAGGCCGCTTGCCCGTGTGCCACCAGGAGAAGGTCAACATGGCAGAAATGTTGTACCTATATCTAGACCTAAAACCTTGCTATTTGCAATTTAATTGTTGCATCGTGGATCGTTATTTCACTTGTTAATCTATATGTTTACTATAGATAAATTATGTACACTAATGAGCAAAATGGTAACAAGGTTTTGAAGTTTTGACTTTCATGATCCATCTCTCACAATTCATTACAACTTTGAACGTGAGGTTTCCATCATTTTATATTATCTTGGCTATCCAATACTTTAATTTGACTTGCAGCTATTAAGCATGTACTTAGATATGGAAATTCTTGTCATGTAACGGCTTTGCTCCTGGAGGTGGAACAATCTTTTTCTTCTTCCCATTCCTTAATCGTTCAGTGTGTTACGTTGATTCCCAAGCAAAAGATCACTGGTTTGATTCGAGGTGCAGTCATGAAGATTTCCCAAGAAAAGAAAAACCTCATCATTCAGCTCATGGATAGCAGTGTCTCCGCCAATAAAATTGTCAAACTTTATCATGTGAGGCCATAACAGTTGGAAGAATACAAAACAAAGTCCATCCATTCAAAAGCCAAGAGGTGGATGTACAGGCAAAATATCGGAGTCCTCAAGTCGGCTCATCACATGGTTTATCAGTCGCGATAATCATGGCAATGGAGGTGGCTCATATGCTTCGTAATATTGAGATCACCGACATCCATGCAAGTGCCGTGCGATGCGCATTACACACGTCTGGAATGCTGGCCTGTAAAAAGGTAAAGAAGCCTCGACTTCAATATCATAATAAGAGGCGCCGGCTCAAATTTTCAAAAAAGTACAAAAAGTGGACAGTAGAAGATTGGAAACAGGTGATTTTGAGCAATCATATGAAGTCCATAGACTGAGCGCTGATGGGTGCAAATTTGTCTGGGAAAATCAAGGGAAAGGGGGTCTAATGGATCGTGAAATTGAAGTAACTGTCAAGTTCGATTGAGAAAGCCCGATGATATGGGGTTGTTTCACAACTTTGGATACTTGACCAGGGTGAGTGAGTCGACCAGTATTCACCATCATTGGGAACGTGTAGAAGAGACCTGGGATCAGATTACGGTCGAGACATGCTTGAATCTGTTCGAGAACATGCCCAGAAGGATTCAGGCAGTGTTGAAAGCCAAAGGTGGATTTACAAAATACTAACAAAATTATTAAAAATTAAATTTTAGGTTTTTAGAAGTAAAACAGTACAATGCGTTACTGGCAAGAAATTGCATAACTAAGCATATGCTAAATAGTTGCAAGTCAAATTTATGTATGAGGTAGCCAAAAGTTTTGTCTAAAAAATGATTCAAGTCTTACGTACAAAGCTGAGGGATGGTGAATATGGGGCCTAAGGCAAAAGTTCAAAACATTGTTACCCTTTTTGTTCGTCAGTGTACATTTCATGAATTCAACACGAGGTTTGTAGTATATACGGAGGCTTTATACAGCAGCAAAAGTGAGCCCCCCACAGACCCACATAATCAAGACGTGATTTTTCCAAAATTATTTTCCTTGAAGAAAAAAATGAGGGAAAAATTTTGGGCACAAAAAAAAAACACATTCAGGTGTGGGTTTAAACCCTTTCCCTGTACTATCCTATACTACAAAAAAGATTTTGGCTGGAGTTTCTTAAAAACTGTACTTGTTTCAACTTGTTCATAACCGGGGGACTGCCTGTTATTGAACAGTGTCTAAAAACACTTCATATTATAAAGCATGAGCTGCTATGATAAATTGGGGCAGTTTTAGCCCTCATATTACAAAAAGTAAATGCAGACATATTATAAATCGTCCCACGTGCTTTAAACTAGCTTTTTTATTTTTTTACACTTGTTAGAAAAATAAATGATCTAATCATTTTTTTAAAACCGGGGGTTTTACAAAATAAGGGTGGGGGGCACATGGGGTGTAACATCAAGCAAAAAGCCATTTAAAAAAACTTTTTTTCAGATTTTTTTTTCAATACACTGTAAAGATTTGAAGATAACTCTTTAGTAGTGTTCCTTTAAATAGGATTATTCTTGCTGCTCTTGTAGTATAAAGCTAATATAATGTAGTATAAAGAATTGTTCTGCACTTCTTTTTTTATGCGTCATGAAACGCCTTACATGTCAGTGTAAAAATCTGTGCGTCTGAATGGTACATATTACCATTTCAGTATATGGGACAATTAAAGGGAATCTGTCGCCAATTTTTTTTTTTTTTTTTTACTTATTAAATCAAGCCCAGGACCCTATTCTTTTCTTGTCATCGTTTTTTTTTTCCTGATTGTTTTTTCTCAATTCGGCCCATCTTTTATTTTTGGGGGAAGACATTCTTGCTTGCATGTTTAACAGCAGTAAGGGAGATATCTTTCAGCATCATGCACATTGTATTTTAAGGACATTTCATGTCCCAGTAGACATTCTATAGGAGGCTTTATGCAGAAAAGGAGACAGAGAGTTCAGAGCTGTGTCATCTCTTTTTTGAGACAGAAGTGAAGTCGTAGTTTTCTGCACAATATAGAAATCCCATTCAGCTGGAACCTTCCCTTGTACTGATCCATGAGCACAAAAATTTGCTGAAATCTTCTTAAAAAACAGAATGTTTTTCAGACGTTATTAACCTTGGAGTGCCAGTAAAAATTGCAGGATTAAAATTATTTAAAAGCATACTGCATGATAGGGGCAGTTTAGCCTCTCCTTAAGGATTAGCAGACAGATTAGAACGTCCCTGTGATAGAGCTTTTTTTATTTTTCACTTTTAAAAAAAGCCTATCTACTTAGAACCTGGTATCACAGGCATAATGGGGAAAGGGTGCTGAGACAGCCAAGTTGCCCTTTTTGTTTGTAACAATCCTAAAGCATTTAGATCACATCTTGAGAAATGCTTAAAAGGATTTATTCTACCCAGCCAGTATATCTATCTAATAGACAAGATTGTTTCGGGTTTTTGTCATCTTCAGCGCTTACAGTAGAGAAGAAACTGGCTGCTGTGTGGTAGATGGTACCTTCAGATATGGGAATTGGATCTGTCCTTACTATAAATCAAACCCCTACATATCTTTTCGTTCGGTTGTTCCTGATTGTAGATCTTCCCTCACTACATATGATGGGGACATTCTGCTCACCAACAGCATCAGAAGAGTATCTTTCAGCACTTCATGAATAGGGACAAAGAATCCCCAAAACAAGAGTTTCACTGTAAATGAGGGAGAGGGACTGGCTTTTGGATTTGGTATTCCGTTTTTGCCTTTCTCCTAGGACTTCTGTCTGTAATAGCAAACTGAGGAATTCTCTAAACAAAAAAAGGGAAGTGCGCGTTTTCAGCCTTGTCCATGAAATCCCTTTTAAGATATTAAAAAATACTGAAAGTGATATGGAAAAAAAAATAAATAAATAACCAAAAATTCCCAAAAAATGTGTTTAACATAATGTGAGTTAAACAATAAGTAATTTTTGATGACACATTCCCTTTAATGTGTAGTTTTTCAGACACATTTTATGTCCATTTTATGCATCAAAATGTGCATGAAAAATGGCATTTATGCCCAGCCTAAAATTTTGTTTACTCTCTTGTAGGACTTATGATTAGCCTTTTATATCAGATATTAGCACCATTGGGCAAACACTTGCTGCTTGATTAAGATTTAGACACATTTGTGAACTTTTTTTTTTCCTAATTTGAGCAAATTTTGCATGACTTTGAAAGTCACATTTTGACTCAATATAGCATATGGCATAGAAAAAGAAGAGTCTGAAAGTTAACTGTATTGTTGCATGTTTTGACAGATTGACCAAAAAAAAGGAACATGCAGACATAAATGTTACAGCACACGCCAATAAAATAGTTAACTGTATCTTTAACTGGATGAAAATGGCATCCCTTTTGATAATTGTAGGTAAATAAGATCAGGTACTAAGGAAATATTCATTTTGTCTCTTTTGGCTTTCGAAATGAACATGGTTTAAAAGCGCTTGAGTAGATTTACTTATCAAATTAAAAACATTTCAATTTATGCTGAGAAATGAGAAATGCAACGGACTGTGCTCATAACAAATTGATTTGCTGGTTTTCTCCCAATATGTGGCCTCTTTCTTGCTGATCAGAGTGTATAATCCAGCTGTATATGTCCACCCTGTTTACAGTGCTCAGTTTAAAGGCAGTGATAATCCGATAATGAGGCTGGAAACAAGGATCTATTTAGTGTGCGTCATTAGCACAGACTGCACAGCTTCAGTGCATGGCAAGACAAGCTTTGTTGGACTCTGTGTGTGGCGAGATATTTCCTTCTCTAAGCAATGCTACACAGGGTAAGTACTTCTGTACTGAGGAAGTCCAATGAGAGATGGCACACTTTGATTTGGATTGATATCCATTTAAAAAAAAACAAAAAAAAAAACACGATATCAGAGCCGTAACATGTAACAATTAACATGGCATAACTATAGCCATTACCACTACTATGGGTTCCAGTGGTAGTAGGGACCACTTAGGTACAACATGGTACCATTTTGTAGGGACTAACAAGTTGGTGGATTTCTGTTATCAAGCAATAGTATGTGGATTTTCAGATGCATTCCGCTATAATCCATACCATTTAAGGCCATGTTCACACGGCTTTTTTGGACATGGTTTTGGACGAGGGTTTTCGGAGTGTTTCCGCTTGGAAAACCTCACCTGAAACACGTTTCTTCAGAAGAGGTTTTAGAGGTGTTTCTCGGCGAGGTTTTGGATGAGGTTTTCGATGAGGTTTTCACCCATACAAATTAATAGGACAAAAAACGCACCCAAAACGCGTCAAAAAATCACACCAAAAACATGCCTAAAACACGCCTAAAACACGCCTCAAGAATTGACATGACACTACTTTTTCAGCGCTTCCAAAGAAGCGTGTAAAAACCTAGTCGTGTGTGAACTACAACGAGGTTTTACAAAGGAATCAATGAAATGAACTGGGGGCATTTTGGAAGCGTTTTGGACAAGGTTTTGGGCGAGGAAATGCTCCGAAAACCTCGTCCAAAACCTAGTCCAAATAAGCCGTGTGAATAAGAGCTGTTCCCATCTTAAACTTTGAAAACGTATCGATAGGATATGCAATTGAACTATGATAGCTGTGGGTCCCACCTCTGTACTGTTCATCTTAACTCCCATAGAACAGAATGGAAAGTTGTGCGCAAGTGCAGCCTATTCTGTTCTGAACAGAGACTTCTAGGGGCCCATTCTTGAGACTGGTGCGGTTTACAGAGAACCCATATGCCATCAAAGTGTGAGATGGGAACACCACTTTAATTATTGCTTCATATTCTACTGTTTCAGTTTCTTCTTAGTAGGTAGAAGGAGTCCATCACATTTTATTGTAGGTCCCTAAGCAGTCTAGTTAAGCCTGAATATATGGTTTAAACCTATCTGTCACCATTATTAAAGCTATGTGCGTGAGCCCATGTCTAAGACAATATAAAGTTGGTGACTTGCACCTAAACTAGGCTGTAAATAAGGACTCCATATTCTGCCCCGACTGAATATAGAAATTGGGATCATTATTCTAACATAGAATATTGTGGAGCCATTCATTAGAATATATTTGCAATTGTTCATTTACTACCTTAATGTAAAATAAAGTAACTTTTCAAATAGTCTTCATTAAAAATGCCCTACTATTTTGTGTAAGTTCGTCACCTGGCTGCTGGTGCTACCGAATGCCAAACGAGGGCCCCGTCCCCCTTTATTTTAGTTCATTTTAAAAGATAACATTAAGGAGGGGTAGGTGGTTGTTTTTACAACAGATCAGTGCATTTTGAAGGTTGTAAGTGTAATATAAGTGTTATGTACATTATATTTGAGAGCAGCTGTTGTCTTCTCCCTCACTCTCTGAGAGTCAGTTATGTGTATTGCTCTGTCTACAGGCTGTTTATGCATGCACCATTAACCTGGTCATAAAGCAATAAAAAACTTTATTGGGATTAACAGGTTATCTCCAACATGACATAGAGCCTGGAGTTTAGTTACTTAAAAGAAAATGACCAGATCCTATCCAACTCCCTGAATTGCCCTTCCCTTTTTATAATCTAATCAACCAGTCAGGGAAACAATTAACCCTAATGAGTTGATGGGCAGCTCTGAAACCTGAACCAACTGGGCAGGTTATAAAATATTATTTCCAGAGGAATATCAGGGTTCACAGCATTGGAGATGAGCAGCAGCTGGGCTTGGTTTCATTCTTCCTTCCCTTGCACCCAGGACTAAGAAGATAATCTACTTTTGTAAGTGTCTGATATTTTCTAAGATTTTCCTCCCTTTTTTTTTTTTACTGTAATTGAATGTTTGTATGTCACATTATTGTACTTTTCTTTTTGTACTTTTATAGGAGCACTATAATTTGTTTAAAGTAGAACTTAAAAGTCTGGTTCTTGTATACTCTAAGAACCTATAGCCTTGGTCAAAGTGTGTTAAGGGCTCGTTCACAGGGGCTTTCGGGGACTGATCTTACGTATTGGGGCCGTATTTTCGCTCCAATACGGGTGAAATCATCCCCGGGATTTGGTAATCCCCCGTTTCCCTAAGAACTAGGATTCCGTCCCTCTGCCCCCCTGGCGAATACGCCAAGCGGGGGGAAAAATGAAAAGTCAATTATTTTTCGGCTATACCGCCGGAAAATGAAAGTCTAGGGCCCGGTGGGGGTGTGGCCCCCCCGCCCCCGTGCCGGCAGTGGCGAATTGCGGGGGGAAATCCCCCCCCAATTTCAGCAATAATCCGTGTGAACTAAGCCTTAACCTGTGATTGGGGAGCATGAGTTAGTTTTAACTTTTTGATTTGGGGAAGGGTGTTTTGGGATTGGATCCTTTTCCCCCGATTTTTATTTGATTATTCAGGAAGGTGGGGGGCAGCAGATACTGTGCATCTCCAAAAAAAAATTTGCATTTAAAAAATTTAAAAAAGGGTTTTCCAGGGGCTACTTTATTTGTTAAGGGTTCACAAATGTATTAATTAAAACCTTTATCACAAGGCTTATGGGAAAAAGGGGGTGAGAAGCCCACAGCGCCCTCTTTTGGTTGTAAAACAAATCCTCAATTTGCTTTTGACCCACCAAGTCTTGAAAAGCAAAAAGGTTTTTTAGCCAAGCCAGTACTCTCATCACAGACAACCTGTTTGGGGATTTTTGTCCCTTTTCAGTCAGAGTAGAGAAAAAATACGGCTGGTGTGTGGAAGGGCATCGGGTAGCTCAGGAAGGGAAGATCTCTCCTTAAAGAGAGCACCGAACAAACGGCTTTAGATTTTTGTTTTGCCTTTTCCCTCGCACTGAAAGGACAAAAACCCCAAAACCGCGTTGTCTGAGATGAGAGTTTACGGCTTGGCAAAAAAACCCCTTTTTGCTTTCTAAAGACTTGGTGGGTCAAAAGAAATTAGGATTTGTTAAACCAAACAGGGGCCTGTGGGTTCTCAGCCCCTTTCCAAATGCCTTGTGATATGCAGATGCTAAGTAGAGGGCAAAAGGCAAAACAAAAAAACCTACAAGCCTTCGTTCGGTGCTCTCCCCCCCCCCAGGAGGAAACTTCCCCTTCCTTATATTAAAACCCTTTAATTCATACGGGGAAAGGGAAATTTTACAATATTGGGTTTATTTTTGATTAAAATTTTTGCTATAAATTATCTTTTCAGTGATATTCTAATTTTTTGACATGCACTAGTATTTTTGGGGTGCCTGAACTGTGTTGGAGTGTGATTTATGCTCAATTTGCCACTTGAGTGAAAGACTGAGTAGAAATAAATTTTACATGGCCCCCACTCACAATTTGGTAAGGTGTTGACAGGTAGGGGTTTTGGGAAACACTATTGGGGATTGCTGAGGGGACTTGACTGTGTTCAAGGTAGGAAATGCAAGACCCCTGGTAAAATGTCATTTTTTTTTTAAAAAAATATAGCTCTCGCATCAAATACCAATTAATGATAGGACACAACCACAAGAGAGTGACTATAACTAGGAGCAGGCTGCAAATGAAAAATTGAGGTGTTTAAATTTTTGAATGAATTAAAGGGTTGTCTCATCCATAGTTTCTTAGATGCATGAAGAAATAATGCTGCTTTGCTCGTCACTTTCCCGGTAAAAATGT